>OVBE01002106.1:0-32319 GCA_900406425.1 Iberis pinnata | reverse complement strand
AACAAAATTATAATTTCTATGATATTGTTTAAATTAGGAGAATCTATTTATAATTATAATGTTATCTAAATAATTTTAGTAACAAACTTGTGATTAAAGTTTATTATTTTGTAATTAAAANTGTAATTAAAATTTATAATAAATAACCTTGATATATAAAAATTTTAATCAAAATAAAATTTTAGATTTTTTGTATTATTATAAATTTTATACATTATTAGTATTATTATACATTGTATAGATTATTTGTAACCATATTATTAACTTAATTATTCTGGTAATAATAAATCTTATAAGTTTCTTAATCTTTTTACAAATTCATTAATTTTAAAAATTCAAATTATGTAAATATGTTATTCAATTTAAATATTTACCTGCTCTATGAAGGATATGAATCTCGAATAAGTTTCCTTTATATGGATCCTGGTCAAAAAGATTAATACATAAGTTAATTTATTATCATAATATTTTATATTGTAAACAATCAATGTTAGAAGATCTAATAATCTTTTCAACTATATATAAAATGTCTAAAGGGGAAAAATAAATTTACATATATTTCGGGATTAATTTCTAATACGTTTAATCATTTCCCTTATTTGTTTTTCACAATTAGGAATTAACAACATTTATCAAATGCGGAAACAAATTTATATTCAATCAAAAATTGTAGATCTTACCTTTTTTTACTATTTGAACGTTTTGGAATCGGGAAAATTGTAGATCCAACTCCGAGATTTCAGATTACCGTCACATGAAAAAAAAATATTAGAATGAACAAAAACAAAAGATCTTTGTGGAATCGTTAAAGAAAATCGATGAATAGTTCAGATGTTACCTTTTCGTGTATGTTTGAGCGGTTTTATTCCGGAAAATTGTAGATCAACTCGGATATTGCATATTATCGTCACATGAAAAAAATATATATATTAGAATGAACAAAAACAAAAGATCTATGTGGAATCGTTAAAGAAAATCGAAGAAATGGTGAGATCTAACCTTTTTGTGTCTGTTTGAGCGGTTTTAATCGGAAAAATTGTCGATCCAACTCCGATATAAAAGATTACTGTCACATGAAAAAGTGTTCATTAGGAAAACCAAAAACAACAGATCTATGTGAAAGCGTTATAGAAAATCGATAAATCGGAAAGATCTTTTACCTGATATTCCTTTTTTTGTTAGATCTAAGGAGATTAAAGCGCATATCACCGATAATCTTGACGAAAGAATGAGATGAAGTCTCCAGAAACAGAAAGGATTTGAGAGAAATGAAACGTTTTTTTTTCTTTGCAAAACTTTTTGTCGGTTTACGACAAAAAAAAGAAGAAGGAAATATCAATTATACAAGTTGATTAGGTTTCCGTAACTGGTTTTGGGCCATTATTAAGTTTCTGATATCATTTTGATTTTGGGCTTTATTGGGCTTCGGCTGAAATTTTTTTATTTAATTTTTGGGTCTTAAGAAAACGAATTTGAGCCTTTTTAAAATATAATTGTTTTTCAAAATTTGGCCCTTTATTTTATTTTGATATAAGTTGAATTTAAAAAAACAATTATATACATTTTATTAATTGTTTGGCCTTTATAATAATTTTCGAAACAAAGTAATATTTAAAGTTATTAAATATATATATATATATATTTATATTTATAGATATATATATATATATGAAACTATACGTTAAAAATACAATTATGAAAGTAAATAATACTATATATTTTTTACTTATCAATTCCAAATCAATTATACAAATTAGTATTTAAATTTTATTATTTTTAAATAGAAATTTTATACTTATTATAAAACATTTAATAACATAAAATGAAAATAAATATTTAAATTATATATATTACTATATTCTAAAACAAAGAAAAAAATTATACTAAAATATACTATAAATTGTTAGTTATTAAAAACACGAAAATAAATCTCACTAAATAAGTTTTTATAACGTTTAATATTACTTAAAAATATTGGATTTTACTCCTTAACATTTATAAACCAAAATAATATTATAGATATAGTTAATAAATGTTTAAGATATAAATACTTTTGTTATTATATATAAAAATATCATTTAATATCTTAATTACATATAAACATTTTTTAAAAAAATTTTGCCCCGCGCACAGCGCAGGTTACGCCCTAATTCATTATTTACAGAATAAGACAAAATTATATATTGATTAATAAAATCTTGAAAGGAAAACTAGTGTAGAAAAGCGGAGGAGGGGACAATTACGTGTAAAAATGGTGTTAGAAAAAATTGAAATGAAACCAGTTTTGAGAGTCTCCTTTAATTATCTCTTTTCGAAGCCAGCGGCCGACTTTTTGCCACTGTCGCCGCCGGCGTATAAATACAGTAGTTCCTTTTGTGTTTTTTGGCGGCTACAAGTTTTTCTATCTTTGTTTCTTCCACCTCTGTTTTCGTTCATCTATACTTTTCCATATGTTTCATCCAAATTTTTTATCTCAGGCAGTGGTTCTCCGGAAACTAAGTTTTCTGTCCCAAGCAACATCGGCGCGCTTCTTCTCTTCGAAGAGGAACTTTTGTCCAACATTGGACATTGTAGACACCATGCATGCGCCTTGTTTTCATTATTTTGAGATTAGGAGTGTGGATGCGTGTCTTCTGGGCCTCGATCTCACACCAACGATGCTGGTGGGCTAATGGCGGTCACGAACTCCACGATCCTGTTTCACTATGTCTGATTTATGGTCTGGCTAGTGTATGCAGAGGGTTTCGTGGAAACCGTCGTCTTGGGATATTTGGGTTTAGTGGAGACTTAACTGTCGCTGGCGGTAAATACTCAGGGTGGCGGATTGGTGAGGTTAGCAAAGTTGACGGCGGCAAATTGGCAATCAGGAAAGCTAGGGTTTCGCTATGTTCGATGGGGCTTGGAATGGGTCTAATAATATATTTTGGAAAGTCCAAGACTTTTTTGGTCCAACCCATTGGTCTTTCTTTTATTTTTCTGCTTGTTTCTTTTGCTATTTTGTTTGTTTTATTGTGTTGAAAACTTGTTATGTTAAGTTTGAACGTGCAACGCATAATCACCTGCGTTTATATCCCCAGCTAGCAGAATACCATGGATATAAATAAGGTGTCTTTGTAGTTTGTAGTTTTAGATCTAGATCTATGTTAGTTATTGTGAATACTTGAAATGAGTTTGTAACTTTCCGAAATAGGTTTGTAATTCCCGAGCGGGATAGATTTCTACCCTTAATGGGTTGTATCGTTTCTAATCTAATATAATTAAGTTTAGAAAAAAAACTAAATACAAAAAGGAAAAGCAGGTGACAAAAATGGATAAACACACAGAAATAAGTAAAAGCACAAAAAAGTGACACTATCTTGGTTATGACTCAATACCACTCTTTGGTCATACATACAAAACCCCAAAACATGACTTGGATATAAATAAAAGACAAACCAAACCCTTTCACTCTTATTCCTGTGACTTTCACACACCATTCATTCTCTTTCTCTATGTCCACTTGCAGATAGTTGCCATTTTCAAAGAAAAATCATTTTCGAAGTTCATCTTCTTCAATATCCTTGTACGTATGCCAATCTGGCCACTTTTTGAAATCATTACAGAACTAGAATAGTCCATGTCACTTGGTAGTAAAAATGTCAACAGAGAAAATAGGTGGCATGGAGCATAATATGCACTCCCAAAGAAGCAGGACTTATCAAATTTCCGGTGGCGTCAAAGGTTTTCTCATCAAGCTCATATGGATGTTGTTCACGAAATTAGGATCCCTTTGGGTCTCCTCAGTAAAGAAATGGATCATAAGAGACATGATTTTATAGGAGGCAGATTTCACACAACTTGGTAGATGGGTGTGGAGGAAAATCGCAAAGATCCGACCTTGAGCTCGTCAATTCGGGTACCCAATCTCTGTTTTGGCATGACAATTGGACATGACTGGATCTCCTTATTGATTTGATAGGATGTAACTGGCATATTCTCTAAAGCTTCATTCGCTCAAGCGGCACCGAGTGGATCTTGGAGCTTGGGGAGGGGTAGACATCCAATTTTGGTATTACTTCGAGAATGTATTTGTTCTATCCAGCCTCCTTTAACCCTCTCAAATCAACTGGACCGGTTTCTATGGAGAATTGATGGATCAGCTGCATCCAATTCCTTCTCCTCGGGCCAAACAAGAAGAGCAATTTCTCCTTCCTTACCTACGGTTACATGGCCAAAGCTGTTTGGTTATAGTTTTGAATACCAAAAACATTCATTTATCGCACGAATCTTAAGTGGGTTTTAGTGGTGGGGCCCACTAAAATATTAAGAGCTCACCTCTTTGATCTTCTCTCTCGGATGTGGTTCCAATAATATTCATGGACCCCACTGACACGTGGCGGCACACGAATAGTCCAATTCTTAATTTTTATGTTTTTTTTTTTAAATTAGAACCTTTCACTCGATATTCATGCTCTTATTTGTTGGGGGCTACAAGTTCCTAACTCTTGTTTACTTTGGTCTACTATCTAGAATCTAAAAATCATCCTTAGTTGTTCATTTGCAAAGGAGCTGTGGGATTGTTTTTTTTTTCTTGCATGAACTCGACCACCCATTACATGGGATGGTTTGGCTACTTGGAAGCACGAACAACACTCAAACAATAAAGCTTAGCTAATAGTGAAGATGCTCATTCAGGAAACTCTTATCATTTATGGAAGGAACGAAACACGAGACTGCACACCTAACTTACCAAAATACCAGGCATTTTAGGGAAAATCATTTAATGCATTATTCGGACAAAATTCAAGAAGAATAATCATTGTCTACCAAATTCTGGAGCCTCAGAAGGATCATATCTCTCCATTTGGTTTCGATTTTACCAACATGTTTAAAAGTAGGTTTTAAGTTTTTGTTTTCCCTTAATCTTCATACATGCTTCAGTGTAATTTTGGCTATATGATTATGAAGGTTATTTAAATTAAAAAAAAAGAGAAAAAGGTAGATTTGGACCAGAAGATAAATGCCATCTTTAGTAATGTAATTTAGATATTTTACTTACAAATAAAGTATAGTGAAAATAGGGTACATCGATGAAATGAAAGAGCCTAATGTCGTTCCTATGTGCTTTTTTATTCACTTTTTTCCCCATCTGATTAAAAATAATTGTTCAAATTACAAATCAAAAAGAGATTGAAGATAAGCACAACGAGTAATAATGGTATGCTCCAGATCTTGTTCTCGAACATGAACATATTGGAGTTGGTTGACAACCCATTGAAAAACCAATTATTAACGGGTCGACGAATTTCCCCTTATATTATATCTATTCTTCGTTTTTTCACATGAACTTTTGACCTCCCTAATTTACACTAATTTTTTATATTTAATATGCCTCACAAACTATAAAAATTCTTTAATTGCGTTTGTGATTAACCCGAGTTTTTGTCAAACCCAATTTCTGACCCAATTTTGTATTCATGACCTGAATTTGTGTCAAAAGTCCAAATTTCATCACATTTAGAACCCTAATTTCAAGTTTTCCACAACTCAACTTAGAAAACAGAAAATTAGGGTTCTAAATGTGATGAAATTTGAACTTTTGACACAAATTCGGGTCACAATACAAAATCGGGTCAGAAATTGGGTTTGACAAAAACTCAGGTTAACCACAAACACAATTATTGAAAACGCAAATTTTCGGTTAATCAGGATAAACATGGTTTTATTGCTCATTTTGGAAAAATAATATATTTGTATAGTCTGTGGAGAATAACGTAGAGAAAACTTTGTTTTGATGTGAATTAGAGATGTCAAAAGTTCGGATGAAAAGACAATGAATAGCTATACTAGGAGGGGGGGGGGATTCGTCGACCCGTTAATAACTGCTGAAAGTGTTAGGAAAGTTTCCCAAAGGACTTCCCACACGAGATAAGCTTCGACTCATATGGTGAACAGGATTATGACATTCTCTGGAGATGAACAAATCATTAGCTTTCATTTGCAGAAGAATGTCCCAGATATCATTGAACCGTCATAAAAACTAGATATAATGAGGACGATACAATAAAGATGGACATAAGAAATTTCTAAATCCGAGATCATAATATCAAAAATCTAAGGGGAAAATAATCCCAACCAAAAGCCCCATCTAACACTATAAAAGTGAAGAGGAGAGACCACAACAACTAAACGTAATTTTTCTCTAACCAATCAAACACCAAAAATCGAGAGCAAAACCTAACCGCAACTTGCAAAAACCTGCACTTCTCAAAGACCTTTGTTACAATAGAATCAGTTAGATGACCTCATATTGAGGTGAAAAACAACATAAAGTAAAACTAAAAGTCCGAAGACCCACTCCCGTGATGGGAGGACTCAGTCTAGGTTCTAAGAATAACATAGAGAATACATAACCCCGAACCTTAGATGACGGTTTAAAACCATGCCAAGATAAAAATGCATAAGTTATACATAGCTGGATTGTTTGTAACAAACAACATACATATTGGGCACAATAAAATAAAGGGCTCGACATAAGAAGAAATGAGCTTCCCAAAAGACATAACTCGTTCCATTGCAAAACTCAATCCCATCCATGTTTCCCTAGACAATGACACTTCATCCCTGTCACCAAGCGTCGCAAGTACAATAAGAACCTCCGCGTCGCCACTCCACCCGAGCCACCATCTACGTAACCGAAAACAAGTCCCACTAGAAGCACAACGGAAGTAGAACAACAATGCTCCTTGAGAGACATCTGATGAGGCCCAATGAAGGTCGACATCAGCAGAAAAACTGAGAACTGCTCTTCCACAAGAACCACGAGAACTTCTGAGGTGAAATAGTATGAATCTTTATGAAAGTTGTTCTGTAAAATGTTGTCGAGTATAATTTCACGAAAGTTATTTTGTAAAATGTCGTCGAGTTATTTACTTGGGCGTTTTAAGCGAAATTTGGATTGCTGTATTTAGCCGCGATGTGTCGAATATGTTTAAGACTTGTAAGAAAAATTTAAAATCTTCTAAGTAAGAATGCATTTTTTCTTATTGCGGAAAAGTTTCATATATATCAAGTACATGAAGGCGGATATCTTGGAATATGGGAGTATACGAGTATACATATACGTACCCACTCCCCCTTTCTTAGAGAAAAGGATAGCTATACCTTTCTTTCGAAAAGTTTCCTACGTACTAGTTTCAGGGATCAAGTCGTCTCGTAGTTTAGTTGGTTGCCGTGAGTTAGATAACTCATTTGGTGATACTGCATCATCCGTTTTAGCTACAGTGGCTACAGTTGGGTCGATGACTTTTTTGGGAGTTGTTCGCGCCAGTTGGTCAGGGATGTTGGGCTCGGAGGCTTGGTCGCCTTCCTTAGGTTGAGTCGTTTCTTTATTTGACGAATCTGATTTGTGTTTTTTCGAAGCGCTGTCAGGTTTTTCTGAAATGTTTTCAGTCGACGCCTGAGTTGTCTTCGTCCATTTGGGTCCGATCACTAGCGTCATTGTGACCCGTATTAGTTTATGATCGGCTAGGAAGAAGAGTCTTGCCTTTTTTTTACCTCCCCAGATGCAGATTTTCCGTGGGGTGTCGGGAATTTGATATCTAAGTGGTAAGTTGACAAAACTGCCTTCATGGAATTTAACCAAGGTGTTTCGACGATCGCGTTGTAAATGGCATGATGATCAACTACCTCGAAATCAACAATTTTGTTGAATTCTTTTGCCAAGATGGGAAGTTGAATTGATCCGAGAGTCATGGTCGTCATGCCGGAGAATCCAATGAGTGGTTTTGGTGTAGGTGTGATTTCAGACAGCTTGATGCCCATCTTGTTTAGCATATCGAGAAAGATGAAGTTTACGGTGCTTTCTGTGTTGACAAGAATCCTTGCGACCATAAGGTCCCTGATGACGAGGTCGATTACGTGGGGATTGATTCTAACAATTTTTCTTTCCTAGAAGGTAATGGTGTTACTCGGTTTATCGGAAGACGTGAAGAGAAGGTGATTGGGCCAATTGGCGCTCGATTCTACCTTGAGCTGGTATGCCTTTATTGCGGAGATACTGTCTTGACAGAAGTGCTACCCTCCGATTATCTTGTTTACTCGGTGGTGACTGACTTTGCCGATTTTATCTTCAGGCTCCCTTTTGTGCTTTGCTTCCGTTCGGGGACCTTGGGGTGCGTTGTTTCCCGGCGGTGCCTGTTCTGGTCTAGGCGGCCGATTTGTCTCTTTGAGGAGATCGTTTACGCTGGAAATTTCTGACGTTTGTCCTGCAAGTAGTTTTCTGTCAATCTCGCTCAGAGGACTTTGTATTTTGCCGTGGTATGACCCTTCGTTTGGTGGAATTCGCAAAACAATTTTTCTTCGTAAGAGGTGTTTCGGGTCCACGTGTTTCCTGATGTTTTTCAGACGACTGGTTTATAGCATAGTTATGCGCTCCTCATAGGTCCTCTCCTTTGTGATGGACGTATTGGTCATTACAATGGTTTTTCTTTTTCGATTTCTATTCAGAGGGAGCATCTTTTGCGGAAACCTTTGTTGGCTTATGCATTTGCGCCAAAACTCTCATTTCTTCTTTGATGTTTATAAATTCGTCGCTTTATGTAAGGCATCCTGAATCGTACGCGGTTTCTCGAGGGCAATCCATTTCCTGAATTTGGATTTGTACCAGAGGGTTTTGTGGAGCACGTCTATGGCCACTTTTTCGCTGATGCCGATGACTCTTGACATTATGATCTTGAACTGTTTCATGAAGTCTCAGTGAAATTCATCTTCTTTTTGAGCAAGGCTCCAGAGATCGACATCAGAAGTCTCCCTATCCATGAACATGGAGTTCTGTTTCAGTCGAGAGAACCATTTGAGAGCTGCCCCATGGAGATGTTCGATGAAAAAAGGGAGAAGCCCGCATCTATCTCTCTTTCCCTTAGTTTCGACCTTGCCATCGTCATCTGAAAGGTTTATAAGTGTGTTTTCGGATCCGTGGTACCATCATACATTAGATTTTGACTTTTCCAGGATCTGAAATCTGGGCGTTAGTGATATTACTCAGTTTTAATGCATAATAGTGGGCATTTATGTTTGCTATTATGCCTTATTCCGAGTGTTTTCCTTGCATATTTAGTAGAATTTCAGGATTCTAGGTGTTCAGGTCATGGCGGAGCAAAACGATGCATTTCAGGAGGTTTCAGAAAAATTATGCAGTTACAGTACAAAGTGCACGATTGGGGAGGTGTGTTACCCGATCGGGCAAAATTCCCTTGAAAAATTGAAGCTCTGGATCGATCGAGCAAGTGAAGTTTAGTCGTGCAAATATCATAGGTTTCCCGATCGGGAACTTTAGCCGAGAAGAATATGAAGTTTTCCAATTTTGCAAATCAAGTCCTCAAGCCTATCAACTTTTCCTATTTTTAAATTATTTTCTTTTTTAGCCTATAAATACATTATGTTATTAGGTTTTTAGAACTAATCTTTATTTTATTTTCGGAGATAATTAATGAGGGAGAGGAGATTCAACCTTGTATTTGGAGAAGATTTTTGAACCCTTTTATAAAGTCTCTATTTGTTTTATCATGTGTTCTTCAAAGATGTTGATTTTTGATTGCTTGTCAATGTCTGAGTAGTCCACTAGTTAGGTTTTAGGGTTTCCCATGGAAATCAGGGTTTGATTGTTAGATTTAGCATAAGGCAATAACAATTGTTAGATTCTTAGTCTAGACTTATTATTGATGCATGAATTAGAGTAGCTAACTAGTTCATTGATATTAGACTGATAAGCAAAAAGAGATTTGGTTTGGAAGTTGGATCTAGTCTAGATGAATGAGTGTTCTTGCTTGCGAGAGTATTGTCTTGAATGCTTGTGAAAAAGTTGAATCTGAACTGTATGGCATGATCAATTATTTAAAAGATGGCGAGAGTTTGTCTCTGCTAATTTGAGCATAGGGTTTAATACTCCGAGAGGAGATTATTCCATCTTTGTCTTTCATGTTGAGAACTATTTTCAAAGAAAATCCCTGAATGATAAATTGACTCTTAATCCTGACTAGATATGGTTTCCCTGATGCCTGATGCTTTTATTAAATAGTTTTAAACTGTTTTTAATTCACCGTTTTGATTACAATCAACCTTATTATTTATGCTTTAGCTTGATTTAAACTAAAACGTAATCGAATACTTTCTGGTCTCTGTTGATTCGATACCCTATACTTTGCTACATTGAACTGTTCTCTTCAGTAATAGTTCCCATCCAACCCACTCAACCCCAGCGAAGGGAATACCAATTTCCTAATCAGCTTGTTCAGATGATCCGTAACAACAAATTCAGTGGTTTACCAAACGAGCACCCAATGGATCACATTGACACTTTTGAGGATATCTGCAGCACTATTAAACTCAATGGAGTAACTAGCGATTTCATGCACTGCAGTTTGTTCCGTCACTCTTTAGCTGAACGAGCACTTTGTTGGTTGAAGTCTCTACCTTCTTGTTCCATATTAACCTGGGATTATTGCAAAGCCAGGTTCATAAATCAGGTTTTTACTACTACTAGGACTGATACTTTGAGGAACAAGATCTCTTCCTTTGCACAAAACTCGGTGAAATCATTCTATGAATCTTGGGAGCGATTCAAAGAGCTGCTTCGTGATTGCCACACCACGGTTTCTCAAATTTAAGTCTCCTCAATAACTTTTATAGAAGAATTGAACATAAGTATCAGCTGTCCTTAGATATAGCAAGCGATGGAGACTTTATGCAGAAACCTTTTCCAGATTCTTATCGCCTGATTGAGAATCTAGCAGCCAGTTTTAGCAATCATTTCCCTGAGTTTGATCGTCGAACAAAGGTTCCTGTATTGGCTGCTAACTCAGAACTCTCAGAGCTGAAAGGGGAATTCTCAGAGATGAAAGGTCTAATCACTCATTTTCTAAAGGGTCAAAATCAGAAATTGGTTAGTGTTGTAGACGATTCAGAGGTTGATTGCTTTGCAGTCCAAGAGAAAAATATTGTGGGAGTTGAGAAGAAGCTGAGTTACATCAATTGTCAAGGTCAAAGGGTGTAAGACCAAGGGTATAATCAGGGCTTTAACAAGACTCATCCCAATCTATCTTGGAGAAATACTAATGTTGAAAACCCTCAAGATCAACATTATCCACCGCAACAAAATACCTTTGTGCAGAACTCCAATTCAAGCGATTTTCAGCAAACCTCTCAGCCTGCATTTGAACAACCTTAACCTCATTTCAGTAGAGATGATGTTTAAGCAACTTATGGAAGGACATCAACAGGTCCGAACAGTAATCCAAGCAGAAGTGAAAGAGCTGAATAAAAAGTTTGAAGCACTATCAACATATGTGAAGCATTTGGATGTACAAGTTGCTCAGACCTCTGAAGCTGTGAAAAGACAAGTTGGTGTCTTTCCTGGGAAAGTTGAGGATAATCCAAAAGCTTATTGCAAGTCTTTAGTTGGTGATTTAGAAGATGAAGCTGGTAATTTGGGAAAAGATGCAGATTTTGAGAAGCTGGAAAAAGATGCAGAGGAAATTGCCCGATCGAGCACCCTTTGCCCGATCGGTCAAACTAGGATCAAAGAAAAGATCGATCGGGCACACTTGACCCGATCGTGCAATCAATCAAAAAGGGTCAGGACTTTTGATCGATTGGGCACATTACTTGCCCGATCGATCCATTATTCCGAACAAAGTTCAGAGAATTGTGCCCGATCGGGCACTCTCGATCGAGCAGATGCACGTGGACCTGAAATCTCTTCCAAATGTTTATAAACCTAGAATTCCTTATCTGGTGTGACCTACAACAACTATATCATAGTATGAAAATGTTGAGATGATTGTGAATCCACCACATCCACTTAGAAAGCTTCATGAGCTGCAAGACCCAGGGGAATTCTTAGTTCCTTTTCGATCAATGGAGTGTAATTCACATATTCTCTCTGTGATACTAGAGCTAATGTGAGCGTTATGTCGGCGACTGTTGTAGAATGATTAGGACTATCAGGTATCAAACCATATCACATGACTTTCACGCTTGCTAATGATTCTACTGTCTCTTCCAGTGGTGTTATCTCGGATCTATTGGTAGAAGTTGGTCATTATCTCGTCCCTGTTGATTTCCATATCTTGAAGACGAATGAGAATCCACATGAACCTTTGATTCGTGGTAGACACTTTCTTTTAACCGTAGGAGCTGTTGTTGATATACCCTATCAGCGTATATCTCTGAAAACATCAAGAATTGGGTATTCTATCCAGCGATTCCTTCAAAAGGAATATTCAGGCCAACTGTGGTAAAAGAGGAGGAGATGAAGCATGGAGTTCATAAAGAACCAGATCCTAAGTGTATAGTTGCTGAAGCCTTACACAAAGAGCCTAGATTCTCAACAAGGAATGTCAATTACAAGGCTAAGGAGAAGGTGGAGGTGAAACCGAAGCAGATAAAGAAGGAATCTCAAGTAGCTTTGATCCCTCAAGCACTAGTTGGGGATAAAATTGAGTATAAGGTGAAAAACAAGAGGTTCTCAAAGCCCTTCTTAAAGTTTAGAGTTTTACTCACCCCGGAGTTCAGAGAGAAAGGGATTGATATTGCAAAAGATGTGATGGATAAGATTCTAAAGCTGAAGATGTCTGGATTTGGAGCTTGTTATGGAACATCACTGGATGTTGATTCCATTCCCACTTAGAGGTAAGTACCGTCAGGCTAAGTGACGTTAAACAAAGTGTTGAGTGGGAGGCAACCCACTATTTAGCGTCTAATTTAGTTATTTTTCAATTTTGGGTTAGTTTTGAGTTCCAAGTGTTTTAGGTTTAATGGTGAATATTCTTCAAAGACGTTCCGGGTTATCTCTTATGTGATCTCATTACTCATCTTTTTCACTTGAATTGTTGGCTATTTGGATGGTTTCTCTCTTGATTCTTGCTAATTCTGATGAGTATTACTTAGATCATTTATCAGCATTCACCATCTTTCTTGTGTTCTGACTTGAGTTGATTTTAGATTCATGATTGATTGGTTTTTCTGATTAAGTAATTCTCGATTATTGCTAATTATAATTAGTACTACTTGATCATTGCTCTTTACTTACCAATTGATTGTGTGATGCTGGAATGATTGCTGTTAACTATTCTGAATGATGCCTCTCATATATGATTCTTGCTAATTTTTTATTAGTATTGCTCGATCAGGATGTCTTCAATGGTTTCTCTTGCAACTGATTCTTGTTATTTTTTAAGCTATCATTGCTCAATTGTTGTTCAAACATTGCTCACATCTCTCTTGAGTGTTTGTTCTTTTTGCAGGTATTGCAAAGGAGGCAAAGGAGTTCATAACAGATTTGGGAGCAATTCACCTTTAGTATATCTCTTTCCTTTGAACTCCTATAATATTATCTACTTTCATCCATTACAGGTTTTTCTATTGATTATGGTTAGTTCTATACCTTCTCTTGGATTTATTTTCACACCGGAACGGTGTGAAGTAAGGCTGGGGGAGGGTGTAATGATACTAACTAGGTTTTAATGTTTTGTCTTTTTGGTGAAAATTTTCAAATTTTTCATTTTTAATCTAGCTGATTCTATCGAGTATCAAAAACAATGATGATAAATATCCAAGTGTGGGTATGGTTTTCGATTTCTCTGGATTACTGACGTAGATTAATTGATGAGATTAGGATTAGAACCCCATTACTGATTGATTTGTTTCTGAAAGTTATGATCTTTTGAGTTATTGATGAATTGAGGCTAGCTCTGCCATGATAGGACTTAATTTAAATCTGAATTATTCTTGGTTATGGTGTTGATATACCCTGAGAATTAGGTACCTTGCTATTCAATGTTCTGTAAAGCCGACAAGTTCTTTCAGTACAATCCGGGTTCTTTCTCTCTCTCCCTTCTGAAAAAATGGTTCAGCAAAAGAGTTGAAAGTGTGACCTAGAAGTCCGTAGTCATTGTCGGGATGCTAAAAAAAAGTAGTAAGAAAATAAAGGCGCAGAAAAGTACGAAAAGAAAGAAAAAGAAGTGAGAAAGGGGGAAAAAGGATCAGGACCGGAAGTCGGTTGATGCTCTGTTAGGTATGGGCATTTCGATAGAAGAGGTACTTGAGTAATTTGATTGATATACCATATGTGAGAATGCATGTATCTGAACTTAATTGAATTTAAAGAGCTGGTAGATTTGATTTGATACTTTATTGATTTGGGATTTAGAGTAGAAACATGTTATTAGTTTAGTGGTGGTAAACAATTAAATCAAAGTGGTTGTTTGAGATTGATTTCTTTTGGATTTGAAACTATGCTTATGGATTTTGAGATTTTGTGAGTTTCTTTGTCCATTTCAAACCTCTTCTCCAGATTGAATCTTGCTTTACTTGAGGACAAGCAAAGGTCTAAGTCTGGGGGAGTTGATATTACTCGGTTTTAATGCATAATAGTGGGAATTTATGTTTGATATTCTGCATTATTCCGAGTTTTTTCCTTGCATATTTGGTAGAATTTCAGGATTCTAGGTGTCTGAATCGTGTCGGAGTAAAACGATGCATTTCAGGAGGTTTCAGAAGAATTCAACAATTGCAATACAAAGTGCACGATTGGCCAGGTGTGTTGCCCGATCGGGAAAAGTTTCCCTGGAAAAATTGGAAGCTCTGGATCGATCGAGCAAGTGAAGTTTAGTCTTGCAAATATCATAGGTTGCCCAATCGGGCAACCTTGTGCTCGATCGGGCACTTCAACCGAGAAGAATATAAAGTTTTCTAATTTTGCAAATCAAGTCCTCAAGCCTATCAAGTTTTCCTATTTTTAAATTATTGTTCTTGTTAGCCTATAAATACATTATGTTTGTAGGTTTTTAGAACTAAGCTTTATTTTATTTTTGGAGAGAATTACAAAGTGAGATGAGATTCAACCTTGTATTCAGAGAAGATTTCTAAACCCTTTTATAAAATCTCTATTTGTTTTATTATGTGTTCTTCAAAGATGTTGATTTGTGATTTCTTGTCAATGTGTGAGTATTCCACTAGTTAGGTTTTAGGGATTCTCGCGAAAATCAGGGTTTTATTGTTAGATTTATCATAAGGGAATAACAGTTGTTAGGTTCTTAGTCTAGACTTATTTTTAATGCATGAATTAGATTAGCTAACTAGTTCATTGATATTAGACTGATAAGCACAAAAGGATTTGGTTTGGAAGTTGGATATAGTCTAGATGAATGATTGTTCTTGCTTGCGAGCGTATTGTCTTGAATGCTTGTGAACAATTGAATTTGAACTGTATTGCATAATCAATTATCTAAAAGACGGCGAGAATTTGTCTATGATAATTTGAGCATAGGGTTTAATACTTCAAGAGGAGATTATTTCATCTTTTTCTTTCATGTTAAGAACAATTTTCAAAGAAAATTCATGAATGATAAATTGACTTTCAATCCTGACTACCTGTGGTTTCCTTGATGCCTGACGCTTTTATTTAATAGTTTTAAAACGTTTTTAATTCACCGTTTTGATTATAATCAACCTTATTATTTATGCTTTAGCTTGATTTGAACTGAATTTGAATCGAGTACTTTCTGGTTTTTGCGGATTCGATACCCTATACTTTGCTACATTGAACTGTTCTCTACAGTAATAGATATGGATTAAATTCTAGACCTATAAGTTAGTTATATGAGCCGTGAATGGAGTTCTCCGTGCCTTCTCGAGGAGTCAGTCGAATTATGGGCCGCGCTAGTATAATGGTGGATTTGCAATATTACCACCTATATTTCGGCCATGGTTTTTGCGAGGGACTCGCAAATTACGTCAGAATCATACTCAGTAGCCTTGTGAGCTTGTCAGGGTTTGTTATAGATGATTCGAGCTTGTTCCTCGACTTGTTTCTCTTGCTCCACCCAGAAGATGTTTTGTTCTTCCTAGGTCATGGGCTTATTGACTCGGGGATTTTGTCGAGTCAAACGGTCTCTAAATCTCCTAGGATGTATAATTGCATCTTTGTCCGATCCTTCGAATGATTCACTGAGCGCCAGATTGAATCGTTCGCCTTCGTTATTTTCTGTTTCCTCACCGAGAGGTGGAACGTTGCTTTTTAATATCGCATCATGAGTTACCTTATCAGGATTTTGTTTTTTACGGCTCCTTTTTTGTGCTTTGCGTTCCGTTATGTGTGGTCGCAAAATCAAGTTTTCTCCCGCAGAGATTAGTAGTTCTGCGCGGGAGGATGACTCTGGTTCTTGTGGTTAGGGTTTCCACCTGTTTCACGAGAGAGCTTGTCAGCTTATCTTGTTCTTCCGACTTCTTTTCCAGAGTCGAGAACATCTTCTTAATCTCCTCGAACGATGCAGTGTTTGTATTTTTGTTGACTGGGGTGACGTTCATCGGCGAACATTCAAAGGAACAAGATTCCTGCTCATCATAACCGACTACTTCATCAAGTGGGTGGAAGTGAAGGCATTCGCCAAAATCCAAGACAACGAAGTTCAAAATTTTGTTTGGGAATATATCACAAGGCCATACAACGTCATCACAGACAATGACACCTAATTCAGCTCCCACAAATTCAAGAATTTTTGTGCAATGTGGATATACGCCTAAGTCACTCCACACCAAGATACTCACAAGGAAATAGATTATCGTCGACGAACTAAAAGAGCGTGTCGAGAAGAAAAAGAGTCTATGTGCCGAAAAACTAGAAAACCTCTGGTCGCAATGCACTACTCCACAGCGAGCAACAAACAAAATCTCATTTATAATGTCTCACGGAGTCAAAGTCGTGGTTCCTACCGAGGAAAATGTATACACTCTAAGACGACTCAAAATGCCAGAACTCAGAGACCTAAACGACAAAATGCTACACGACACACTCGACGAGGCAGAAAAACAGACAGACCAAGCTGTACTATGATTCCAAAACTATCAACAAGTAGCGACAAGACACTACAACAAGAATGTACACATTAAAAGGTTATCGGAAGGTGAGCTCATCCTGAGATACGTTTTAAGGAATACCAAGGAATATAACGCAGGGAAGCTCGACATCAAATGGGAAAGGCGTTACCAGATAATTAAGGTTGTAAAACCAGGCGTATACCAATTGCAGACCTTGAAGGCATGATGGAACCCCACTCATGGAATGCATGCCACCTCGAGCATTTCTATTATTAACTCAGGTAATATTGTAACATGAACTACAAATGGCTTGATACCTCTATAATGGGTATGTAGGCATTCCATAAAGGTTGCAACTCCAAAAAAGTTGAATACCCCCATGTTTCAATAAATCTACTCGCAAATAGATAGCCAATCTCTGACTCGCTGGTAAAAAGCCGAGCTTAAACTCACGTTGACATCCTAGCTATATAATCTGTATGGGAATAAGGAACAACTATGCAATAAAACTTGCTTCTGAAAAGCCGAGTAACAAAAAACTTGTAAGCCGAGCCCAGACTCGCAATCTCGTCGTATGATATAATAATAAAGGAGAAGTTAGGGTTAATGCAACCTCGCACCTTCGAGTCTAATCTCGAAAATCATTAAATGAATCAACATAGCACATCAAGAAAACAAACACGAAATGTGAGTAGAAACAGAACAAGAAACAAGAAATTTGACCATAGATACAAAGCAAAAGAGAACTTCATTAAAGAGTAAAATGTTTACATAAATGAGGACGAGAAAAAAGAGAAAAGTACAGAGGGAAACTAGAACAAATTAAAAAGAGAGATCGACAAAAGGATTGGCCGTAGTAGCCGACAAGCTCGAAGAAGCATGATCATCATATTGCTAAGGTTAACTCGGCGGAACAACGACCCGGGGAGGAGCTAAAGGATCTCCCAAGTCATCTACGGTCAGCTCAGTGACAAATACCCCATTTCGGACTGAGATCTTCTTAGCCAATTCTTCCTCTAGAGTGAAGAAAAGTTTGGGAGGCACCGACTGTAACACCCCCGAACCGGACTAGAAATTAGGAGTTAGACCTAGACGGTCTGGAAGCGCTACGTGATGCTCGTAGCTGGTAAGCCAAGGTTCCAGGAAAGATCTGTTCACCCAAGCCATCCAACTACGAATACCTTTCCGCCCGATCTCGGCCTCAGGCTTTTCAATCCGTTCCAAGATCGTGCATTGTGTTAGCTCGAAAAAGGCTAATTTCATTTAGGGTAAACCAAACGTTTATAAACTCGGGTTTATAGATAACTATAGTATGATTGAAACGCTTACAAAATTAATATATAGTTTAGGGTACCACTTTAAGTAATACATATTAAAGATTATTGTTTTATAAAAAGCCATAAAATCACCTATATTGGCCGTCCTAAGATCACCGCTCCCGCTAGAGGTTGTCCCGCTAAAGTTAGTTGTAACAAAAGTAGCATCATAAGTAATCTAAGATTACTTAGTAAGAACAGGATCTCTAAACATCAATAAATAAAGATAATGCTTCCAACCCAAACCCAAAATAACAATCAACACACAACAAACCAATGCAATAATCAAATGCATGCAAGTATAATAAACGCGATATCACTTCTCATTACTTATCACCACCAAGTAACCACGGTCCACTGCCGTCCAACCCATCAGCACGGCCCTTCACTCTTCCCGTGTGGCCCTTCCTCCATCACCAGGGGTTGCCTTTATATACTTTATATTTTTAAATGTTATCACTTATAATTTGGGAATATGTTGATTCTGATCTCACCCAAGGTGATGTACCCAGCCACATCTCTACCACACAGGCCAGAGTAGGTACAACCCTATCAGGCCATAACTGTCTCACTCACGGCGCCAATCACTACATCGTCATGCATGTCTTGGGTGGGTCGCTAACCGTCACGAGCAAATGGAGATCAGACATCAACTACCACCATCGGTTATGGAAGGTAGACACTACAATCCAAGAATCAAATCCCGGCGAGTAGGTAGCTTATTTCACTCTATCCGGTTATGAGTGCATTCTCTCGCAACTTCACTAACCGAACCCTGAGGACATAACACTCCTACACCCGAATCTTATATTTATATTTACCCTGTTAATTACATAATCACATACATACTCATGAACATGAGTATAACCAATAATCATATAGTACCCACCCTACATTATTATTTCTAACATGTAATAACACTATTAAGAATATAATGCATAATCATTACTCATCACCATGCCTAACGTGCAATACTAACATATGCATATTCGATAATCATCACATAATAATCGTGCATCCATAGCACATCAAATTCAATTAAGTATTAATCCAATCAAACAAACAGTCAAACATTATAACGGCCTAATAGTCAACTAATCCATCAAACCTAATAACCATGTCCGTATAATTCTATCAAAAATTGAGCATTATAACGGCTTAGTAAATTGACTAATCAATGCAGACTAATAACCATGTGAGTATAATCCTACCACAAATTGGGCATTGTAACAGTTTAATAATCCACTAACCAAATCAACCTAATCTTCGTGTAGGATAATTTTACCGTTAATCAAGCAAAATAACGGTAAGCGGAAAATTGCTAATTATGAAACCTAAACCTCTATGGGATATTAAATCAAAGCATAAATTAAATATTAACATAACCATGTGCTACTTCACATGGACGAACTTACAGTTGCGTGGCTAGACTTGGCTCCAGAAAGGTTGCTCCTAAAGCTTAAGAACACTTTCTCTCTTTACTAAGGTTTTCAAGTGAATTTTTGGTGTGTTTTGGAAATGGATTCGACTTGTCCCTTATATAGAGATTTAGAAAAGCAGGAGGTGTGTAATAAGAAGCTTAGTTGTATGGTAAGACACCAAGACTCTCCCTTTGCTTGAAATTTGGCTAGATGGACACAAAGAAGGCTTACATGGCCAACATGTGTGCAAGAGGTGGAAAGTGTGCTTGGTGGCGACCTGTGGTGATTCCACCTCTATCATGAGGTGTACATTATGCCAGAAAAACATCCACGAGGTCGCCACTTGGTCTGGACAACAAGCTTGCTCAAAACAACCTTGTAGGAAAATGACACCTAAGGCATTCTAGAAGCATCTAAGGATGCATGAGGTGTAAGGGGAGGTTTATGAGCTGCTGTAGGATTGACACCAAATCCTTGAATCACTCTTAATCATTTTGAGCTTCCATGAAATCGTGGGTAGCTTCATAACTCACCATATGGTCCAATCATGTCCATAGATTCAAAACTAGTTAAGTGTAGAAATTTGATTGGTTCATGCTTCAAGTAGGAGGTGTAAGGATTTGATTCTACAATTATTTAAGCTCCTGTACAAAAATTTAAAGTCGTATAAAATACTTAAGTTGGTCGCTCACTCATTCTTAGTTTTACGGAAATATTCAAGTTACCGAACCGAGCCATTCCAGACGATCTTTGTGCAAATAGGTAGTGTTGGCTTCCCATTGGTCCATTTTTATTCTAAGTATTTTTAAAATTCTAGTATAGCCAATACTTCTAAATTTATCCCCTCACTTAATCACTCTACTAGACCTTCTCCTATAAATGGCCTAAATCCCTTATTTTACTGAAATGTAGTTTTTCGGCAATTTTCACTTTTCTCAGTTAAACTTTTCCTTTAGCTTTCATAATCTTATTTATCTGTTTGATAATAATATTTAAATAAGGAATTAATATAAGTATCCTTTATTTGGTTATTTTATCATAACTCGAGTCATCTTGATTTATTTTTGGCGTTATATGTCCTTCTCGGCCATGTTCCTTTCGCTTAGGTTTTGACCATTCTCTCTTATTTCTCTTGGTTAGTTCTAGGCCTAGATGAGGGTTATTACATCCTTCCCCTTATAATAATTCTTCCTCGAATTCTCAAGGTTCGAATATGGAGTCATCTTTGTTGTTACACTTCGTCCCTTATTTCCAATATGATTCCTCTTTTTGTATGCACTCCACTTTGGTTAAATCTTCCTTTGTATCTTCACTTTTGATCCTATTGGTTAGTATATCCTTGACTTCCCTTGGTTAGCCAGTCCTTGACTTTCATAATGTTCCTTGCTTCCTTTTGCTCATCTTAATTATCATACTTTCTTTTATCTTCTCCATCTTTCCTTTGCATCCATGAGTCCTTTATCTCCATATGAAATTCCCGTCGTAACCATTTGCTTTTGTTATGGCATTATTTTCTAGCAACTTTTTATTAACCTTTGGTTGTAAACCTTCCTTCAATTGCTTTGTTGTGATTCGCAGGTTTATTGGGTCTTGCAATTCTAGTGTCATCCCTCCAAAGTGATACATTGTCGACCTAACACCTCAACTTTTGGGTAAATTTCTAAGGCTCGTTTCTATGATTCATCTTTTCTATATTTGGGAATTCATACATCTAATCCTATGATTCCTCTAGTTTCTAATCCACCTAATATCTAAAAGAAACCTGCATGGTTCCAAAAATAGTGGCTAGAAAACATCTATTGGCATCATCTCATCACACATGCTCAAGAGTAAAGGTTAGTATAGATAAACATACATACCTTTATTACAGAATTTAAAACGTCGGTTTTATACAAACACTAACTGTTTTAAAAGCTGTACATCCGGCATGTGCCAAAAACAAAAACAAAAAACACAACAAACACTATACAATCAAAAAGTAGAGATTAGCACCCACATACCGTGGCCCAACCTAATATCTATTAGCCAAACAGGACGAGCACTAGCAGCCAAGGGTAAACCGATGTCTCGGAGGGTAAGTGTGGGTAGCCGGACGGGCTCATGAGGACGAAGGGATATTGTGACTCAGAGGTGTCATCCTCGGTTCGGAGTGCGTATCAAAACAAGAGGTAGCATAATGTCCCTACTCCCCGCATGCTAAGAAAACTATGTATGATGGAGCATACTGACGGTATGACTCGTAATTCTATGGATAGTCTTCAACCTGTCCACATTGGTAACAGTACAGATCTACTGCTACCGTATACATCGTCGTGCCTCTAATCAGATTATAAGGTGTTGGGTCATACCTATGTGCAATGGCCCACTCATATGGTCCATAGACTGGCATCCTTGCCGCTCCGATCGTAGCAAGATCTCGGACACTAGGTGATACTAGTACCAGAGCCACTGGGTGTGGTAAGGTGGGAAATGGAGACAGTGGTGCCGAAAACTCAAAATCAGGCCACTCCATGAATGGTGATGTGCTCGGACTATGACCAAGTCTACTCGATGGTGCTATCGAACTATCATATGTTGATAACACTTGGGGTTGCTGACCTCATCTGTGAATATGAGGAGATGCTAATGTAATCCTCTATCATGACTACTTCGGTTTCTCCCTCCGTCTCTTCTATCACAATGACATTTGGTTCCGCCTCTTTTTGTTGTCCTGTAGGTTCCTCTGGTCCAACTTCTTATGTGAGCTCAGTTTGATGAGGCTCCTCCGTAGGATCCTCTTTGTACTCAGATGGATTAGAATCTGAAGGCGTGTAAGAATCCGTTTTCCATTCGCGGACTTTCATTGCCATGTATCTGTTGTCCTAGTGTCTCCACTACTCGACTAAGACCATCTTGATCAATTCCTCCACTTGGTACTAAAAATTGACTATCATCCCACTTTGCCGGTGTATCATAAAACAATCGAGATATCTCCCGCATCCTGAATGGATCTCCAGGCTTATATCCCTCCTATCTCTCCTCAACCCTACGTCCCCCTGATGACTCTCCCCCAGTCTGCAAGTTGTATCCTGACATCTGCATAATAAAAGGGCAAGTCCTAATTCCCATCCTAGTTAATAATTTTTGCGTGTGATATAGGCCAGTGTTTCTAATGGATTTTTACGACGCATTTACTCGATAAAACAATGAAGACAAGGTTTCCCATAAGCATGATCAGAACCATGCTCTGATACCACTCTTGTAACACCCCCGAACCGAACTAGGAATTAGGAGTTAGACCTAGACGGCCCGGAAGCACTACATGATGCTTGTAGCCGCTCAGCCGAGGTTCCAGGAAAGATCCGTTCACCCAAGCCATCTAACTACGAACACCTTTCCCCTCAATCTCGGCCTAAGGCGTTTCAACCCGTTCCACGATCGCGCGTGGTGTTAGCCCGGACAAGGCTAATATCATTTAGGGTAAACAAAACATTTATAAACTCGGGTTTATAGATAATTATTGTCTGATTGAAACGCTTAGAAAATTAATATATAGTTTTTGGTACCACTTTAAGTAATACATATTAAAAATTAGTGTTTTATAAAAAGCCATAAAATCACCAATACTGGCCGTCCTAAGATCATCGCTCCCACTAGAGGTTGTCTCGCTAAGGTTACCTGTAACAAAAGTAGCATCATAAGTAATCTAATATTACTTAGTAAAAACGGGATCTCTAAACATCAATAGATAAAGATAATGCTTCCAACCTAAACCCAATATAACAATCAACACACAGCAAACCAATGCAATAATCAAATGCATGCAAGTATAATAAACGCGATATCACTTCTCATTACTTATCAACACCAAGTAACCACGGTCCACTGCCGTGTCCAACCCATCAGCACGACCCTTCCTCCATCACCAGGGGTTGCCTTTATATACTTTATATTTTTTAATGTTCACTTATAATTCGGGAATATGTTGGTTCTGATCTCACCCAAGGTGATGTACCCACCCACATCTCTACCACACAGGCCAGAGCAGGTACAACCCTATCATGCCCCAACCGTCTCACTCACGGCACCAATCAGTGCATCGTCATGCAGGTCTCAGGAAGGTTGCTAACCGTCCCTAGCAAATGGAGATTAGAAATCAACTGCCACCATCGGTTATGGAAGGTTGACACACTACAATCGACTAACGAATCATGGCGAGTAGGTAGCTTATTTCACTCTATCCGGTTATGAGTGCATTCTCTCGCAACTTCACTAACCGAACCCTGAGGACATAACACTCCTACACCCGAATCTCATTTTTATATTTACCTTGTTAATTACATAATCACATACATACTCATGAACATGAGTATAATCAATAATCATATAGTACCCACCCTACATTATTATTTCTAACATGTAATAACACTATTAAGATTATCATGCATAATCATTACTCATCACCATGCCTAACGTGCAATACTAACATATGCATATTCGATAATCATCACATAATAATCGTGCATATATAGCACATAAAATTCAATTAAGTATTAATCCAATCAAATAAACAGTCAAACATTATAACGGCCTAGTCAACTAATCCATCAAACCTTATAACCATGTCTGTATAATTCTACCGAAAATCGGGCAATATAATGACTTAGTAAATTGACTAATCAATGAAGCCTAATAACCATGTGAGTATAATCCTACCAAAAATTGGGCATTATAACGGTTTAATAATTCACTAACCAAATCAACCTAATCTTTGTGTAGGATAATTTTACCGTAAATCAAGAACTATAACGGCAAGCGGAAAATTGCTAAGTATGAAACCTAAACCTCTATGGGATATTAACTCAAGGCATAAATTAAATATTGACCTAACCATGTACTACTTCACATGGCCGAACTTACAGTTGCTTGGCTAGACTTGGCTCCGAAAAGGTTGCTCCTAAAGCTTAAGAACACTTTCTCTCTTTACTAAGGTTTTCAAGTGAAGTTTTGATGTGTTTTGGAAATGGATTCGACCTCTCCTTTATATAGGGATTTAGACAAGCATGAGGTATGTAATAAGAAGCTTAGTGGCGTGGTAAGACACCAAAACTCTCCCTTTGCTTGACATTTGGCTAGATGGACACAAAGAAGGCTTATATGGCCAACATGTGTGCATGAAGTGGAAATTCTGCTTGGTGACGACCTGTGGTGATTCCACCTCCATCATGAGGTGTAAATTATGCCAGAAAAACACCAAGGAGGTCGCCACTTGGTATGGATAGCAAACTTTCTCAAAACAACCTTATAGGAAAATGACAAGTAAGGCATTTTAGAAGCATCTAAGGAAGCATGAGGTGTAAAGGGAGGTTGAGGAGCTGCTGTAGGATTGCCACCACATCCTTGAATCACTCATAATCATTTTGAGCTTCCATGAACTCGTGGGTAGCTTCAGAACTCACCATTTGGTCCAATCATGTCCATAGATTCAAAACTAGCTAAGTGTAGAAATTTGATTGGTTGATGCTTCAAGTAGGGGTGTAAGGCTTTGATTCCCAAATTATTTAAGCTCCTGTACAACCATTTTTAAATCATATAAAATACTTAAGTTTGTCGCTCACTCCTCCTTAGTTTTATGGAAATATTTAAGTTACCGAACCGAGCCATTCCGGACGATCTTTGTGCAAGTAGGTGGTGTTGGCTTCTAGTATAGACAATAGTTATAAATTTATCCCTTTACTTAATCACTCTACTAGAATTTCTTTCATAAATGGCCTAAATCCCTTATTTTACCGAAAATATAGTTTTTCGGTAATTTTCAATTTTCTCGGTTAAACTTTTCCTTTAGCTTTCATAATCCTATTTATCTTTTTGATAATAAGATTTAAATAAGGAATTAATCAAAGGATCCTTCATTTGGTCATTTTATCATAGCTCGAGTCATCTTGATTTACTTTTGGCCTTATATGTCCTTCTCGGCCATGTTCCTTTTGCTTAGGTTTTGACCATTCTCTCTTATTTCTCTTTCCTAGTTCTAGGCCTAGATGAGGGGTATTACATTTACCCTCCAAATTCCACCACCCTGTAAAAGATCTCCTTAGACCCTTTGTACCAAGCGGTCGAATCGTCTTCGAATCCCCCAGGCTTGATCTTCACAACTTTATAAGAAAACGAGGTGGAAAATACCTGAGGTTCAACAAATAATCTGAAAAGAAAAACAAAGTCAATTAAGAGAACGTAAAATTTAACCGACGAGTTCACTTGAGAGGTCTACCAATATGCAAATTCCATGCCTTGGAATAGTCATAATTTCATGAGGGTGCTGACGCTCCATTCACTTTCACAAAAAAACCATCGATGCTTCTAGTCCTAGATCTTCTTTGTCCCTCCGGTTAGGAATTTGTGCTTGTTCTTGAAGTTCACGTAGAAGAATCCAATGTCGATGCTAACTCCATCGACCATTCCTGGCATATGGTTGATCTTTGTAGCCTCTTTGACAACTTCTCGCAGACATCGACACCCACCTCAACAGCCAAAACTAATATTCCAACTATTGCGGATCGACGCCGTTGAATGTGGTGAGATAGCCATCTCCCTCTTGGCATAGTAAGCGACAAAGAGAAAAGGGAGGGGGAACCACAAATGCGCAATCATTAAGTAGTCTTCGAACATTGCAAAGTATCCAGGTGGAGGACTCCACGGCCTCTCGTGGGAAGATGGAATCCTAAATTGAAGGTGAGGATTGTCAAAACCACATCGCATAGCCAGTGCGAGAAGCCTTTCCTCCATCATTATCGACGGGAGCACCCCAGTGATACGATCGACCTCATTATAAGAGGACCCCGAAGCCCACTATGATCCAACTGTGGCAAGAAAACCTCAATAGAAAGACCTATAAGATTCGTCATAGTGTCTCCTTCACCCCGGACGACCTTGCTCTCCGAAGGAATGTTCACGTCGACCTGTCGCCTTGAATGAAACCTAGCCCTAACCTCTAGAGGGACCAAATTGATAGGTCCTTCGGATGACAAACTTAGCGGGTTGAGAGTTTGGCTGGTCACCTCGACGACCACATTATCAAGGGTCAGCGTCCTCTCAACACCATCGGACGAAGTACTCGATGTTGGATCAAACTGTGAGCTCAACAAACCAGAAGGGGTGCTCGTAGGATTAGGTGAAGAGATGGATGGAGATTCAGAAGGCGAACTCACAGGAGAAGCAACCTTAGAGTTTGACGAGCCATCATCTGATACACTAGAAGAAATGTAGAACCCCAGGTCCATCAAATCACAGGCCATGATGCGATTTCAAAGGGAATTATCTCAAAAGTGGGTTGAGGCGATAATATCAACGATAAATAAATGAAATGCTAGAGAGAGAAAGTAGAGAGAAGGACGAGCGTAAATCCCTTTTCAAGATGCAGAATGAGACACTCTTGGAGAATCAAGGGATATATAGAGAAGCAACCAGGAGACGAAGCGTCACTTGGAAGGATGACAGGGAGACAAAATGCCTCTTCAAAGGATGACCTGGAGATGAGACGTCACTTCGAAGGATGACCGAAAGACGAAACTTCGCCACAAAGCTAACAATTAATCCCCTCAAAATGTGCGTCGACCATTGGAATCCCAGTAGTCTAGACCTGACACCCTACACCGACATTAGCCGCCTAATAATGACCTAAAAGGCCCCTAAACCAAAATCTTTCACATCCAACGAAATTGAGAATCGTCTCACCTCGTCGGACTGAGGAAGGGGGGGGGGACATATTGTTGGGTATGGGCTAAACCCATGGAAAGGCCCATGAGACTTTGAGCCCATTAATAGGCTCGACGAACCAAAAAGCAAAGCCCATGACGAGCTTGAGGGAGAGAGGCGCCGAAACTATAATAAGTCTAGAAAGCCTATCACCGATGTGAGCAGTAACCTACAAACCAAACCGCCGAGCTAACGCTAGCTAAGCCAACCACTCTGATAGCCAAATGATCACGAAGAAAGAGACTATAAAAGAGGAAGGAATAACATTAGGAAAGGGGTCCGCGAATTCTATAGAGAAGTTAAAGAGAAAATCTTTAATACATCAATACCTAAGTGAGATCGTCTGATCTGTAGACGACCTCGCTGTATTGTAATTCTTTCACTTACAAATACGAACCCAAATCAACAGGTCCTCGAATGATTCAACACGACCCAACAACCTATTTATTTGTGTCTAGTGTTGATAATTTAGTAGTCTTGTAAGGTAGTTTTGAAATTGCATGTTTTGTACGCTAGATTTGGGGGTTTTATATGAAGTAGCAAATTTTTTAACATGGTGAGTTTAATTTATTTATATATTTAGTGAGCAGATAGTTTTGGATAGAAATCCGTACATCTCCCAAGGGCGAGACCCAAAATTTGTTATATAACTCTCATTTGGAGAGCAGAGCCTTTCCAATGTGAATCGAACCTGTGACCTCCTAGACCCTTACATTTTTAGGATCTAGGGGCTTAACTAATAGGACACCTCATCCTTGGTATGTGTTTAAGACTTACCATGTACTCTTTTGAGGAATTACTTAAAATACCAGTAAATGATGTTCAAAATAAAAAAATACCATTAAATTGTTATTTCCCTAAAATACCACAAACAAAAAGGTGAATGTTAACGGTTTCGAATTTAAATATTTAGATTTGAGTTCACATGATATAATTTAGAATTTAGTTTTTGCAGGGAACATGCTTTGATTTTGGGGATTTATTGTTTAAATTTGAAGTTTTAAAATTATTTTAAATTTGTAGTATTCTTGGAACAAAAATAATTTTGTGATATTCTTGAAAAAGTTCTGGTATTTTTAGAACAAATTAAAAGTTTATGGTATTTTATGAATATACATAATTTTTATGGTATGGTTGATAATCCCGTATTTTTATGTTAGTCAAATATAAGCTTGTATAGTTACTCGTGTGTAATCTCTTTTCCTCTCCTTTTGTTGAGGGTTTGAGTGATGGTCAGTTTTTTTTCGTTAGTTTTGTACTATTTACTTTATCTAACATTTGTTCCAATTTCTTTCTTATACAACGTAATTGTAGCATTTAATAAATATTACATGCTTTGTCGAAGCATTGGATAAAACATAAGCATATCATTGTTGGCAAAAAAAAAAAGCATATCATTTGTTGTAAAAGAACATATCACTTTCAAAACTTTACAGTTTGAGACTTAACCTAAGAGCACACCCATGTACGTTATGTTATAAGATCACCTTCAACATTCACAACTTCAGACTAATATGGGTCTATTCGTATGCCTGTTGCTAACAACAGATTGTTGTTCGTTTATTTATCGCAGGTCGTAACGACTCTTTTCAGCAACATTGACCATCATTTGCAGTTACTGATTTTTTCAGTGACTGGTCGCTGCGACACCTAAACGAACAGCAACACATGTTATAAAATAAATAAATATTAATTTAAAATAAATTAAATTTAGAAAAATTAAATGAAATTTTTATAATAAATTCAGAAAAATAATATTAAATCCATAAAAATAAAATAAATTAAAAAAATAAAGTCCAAAGATATTTAAAAAAATAAATATATTCATTTTAAATATATATTTTCAAAAAATTATAAAAAGTAAAAAAGACTAAAAACAATTGAAATAATTTCTAAATATTTTAATAAAATATAAAGTAGTCTAAATTTGATTATATTAAATTAAACTAAAATATAATAAAGAATATAATTTATAAAATAAAATAGGTCTCAGCGACTGCCAAACGAACAGCATAGCGGCAGTCGCTGTGACCTATCGCTGCAAGTGCAAGACGAACAACCAAAATAGTCGATGGTCGTTATCGCTAGTCGCATTCGCTAGTTGCTAGTCGTGGTCGCTGTCGCTAGCGACATGAAAAAGAACATGTCCTATGATTATACGCCGTTTTCTCACAAAATCGGCCGAATAAAAAAAACCGTCTTTTTTCTGAACTCAGAAGGCAAAAGCAAATAATTTTTTATATTTTTGCTAGACTATGACTTTTTATTTACCTACGAAAAATGGAAGAAAATCATATAAAAGTCCTGAAATTGAGGAAAGATAAAATCAAGGGATGAAATTTGATTTATAATTAAATTTCTTGAGATTCTAGGTATGTTCCAAAAGTAAGATACGTTTTTAATTTTTTTTTTCCTAAAGTACCAAAAAAAATTTTTATTTAAAAAATACTACAAATTTGAAAATACTTATAAAATCCGATTCAAACTCTAAAATCCATCCATTCAAAACTAAAGTATAAACTCTAATTAGTAAACCAAAACCCAAAAATTTAAATTTTAAACCCTTAATTTTCAGTTTTTATGTTTGTGCTATTTTTGAAAAAAAAACCTTTTAACCATTTAATGGTTTTTGGAATAATTAGGATTATGGTATTTTTGGAACATAAAATTATGTTATGATATTTCATGGAATTCTCTTAAAATTTTTGTGCTACAAAAATAACTAAAATTGAAGTGCGCTAGGATCTTTCTCTAACACATGATATTGTCCTCATTATCCTTTTGGGCTCTTCCTCTTAATGCTTCAAGGTTTGTTCTTGGACCGTGTCCTCCTCGTTCTCTTTGGCTCTGGTTTGAGTTTGGTTGCAAGAGTTTTCTATACTTTGTGCGTTTGGTCTTTCCATATTGATGTCTTCCGTTGGTAGCTGTTAGCTTGTGTTTGGTCCTTATTCTAGTCTCTATCTGGTGTGGTGGCTATCGGTTTGGATCTTTTCGTTGCTATTTTTCCTGACTCCCATTCGGCTCTAACTTGTTTCGTTCAGCCTTTCATGGTTTCCTTTTGTTCGGGGTTTTAGTATTAAAACTTTGGTTGGTAGTGTGAGTTTCTCTTTAGCTATGGTTTTTTAGTTTTGTGTATTTCATCTTGGTTTCGGGGATATCTCTTTATCTGCCGGCTTTTGACTCTGAAGATATCTTTTTATCCGTCGGCTTCGGGTTTCGGAAGATTGTATCTTGCCGGCTTGTTTTAGTTCCGTTGTTGTTCATCTTTGTAAACTTTCAGTTATCAATAATAATAATTCACCAGTGAAAAAAAAAGAATGAAAAAGACGAAAAGTACAGAGATTAATAATAGGTTGGCCAATCACATTTTCATTGTCAGTCTTTTTTTTTTGGGACTCCTTGGCTTGATGATTCATAGATCTTCTTGAATGATCGTCACATATAATCAAATCTCATCCACGGTCTGTTATTATTTATAAATAATCTTGGCATTTATCTTATAAGATATTAGGAATAGTGATCTTTTACTTATTTTACTTATTTGTTTAAAATCCAAACTATTCAATGATTTTTTTCATAGAGAATCTTTTTATTATAAGAATTTTTTAATAAGCACATAATTTAGTGATGGCTCGCTCTTTTCCTAAGATATCTACATATACCATTACTATATGCAAATCTGCATGTTCCATGCCAAACATGGAGATATCACCACATATGGTCTTGCAATTCTTTAGATCGTTTTATAAATGGGTCAACAAGGTCATATTAAGTGTGTACATAATTTTCTAAATGTTCCACTTTAACTCAATCGACATATAACAAGTAATAAATTTCGACGCATAATCTCACGAAAGTATAAACTTTAGAAGGTAAACTCTGCAAAATTATCAACTTATTGTCGATATATGAGATTCGTTAACTCTTCCCCTTGAGATGATAACTATTTGAGTTTATCATTCTCGAATTGAATCCAATTTTAGAATCAACATCATAAAAAATATTGGGTTATGTGTTTTACTTTAAGATCTTTTTGGTATTTTAGTTGGCATCCCAAAAGTAATTTATGATAATGATGGTTTAACATGCCTATTTATCGACTTATTCTCATTTTTGAATCGGTTATATTTAGGGTTTGATACGAGGATATAATAAAGAAATTAAAACATTATTTTTAAAGAGCTTGTTTAACCAAAATGGTGATTAGGTTATATACCATGGGATTCCGCTGACATTGCCTTGTTTTATAATCAAGGAGAAGCACTACCATCAACTCGATATATAACATATAAATTAAAATAAACTTAGATAAATTAAAATAATTAAATATAAATTTAACATAAATTAAAATTACGCTTATGTTTTCAATGATTTATATATCAAACGAGGATGACATAACTAGTTTTATTATGCTTTTAGCAACTAGTAAACTTAGTATTTACCAATATAAATATTTGTTGCGGCGATTGATAAACACAGATTTGCTAATCCATTGTCTAGCAAATACTTAATTTTAATTATGTCATTAAGTACTTAAGATATCATCCATTTCGGGTAAGGTTCAACACATTAATCCTACATGAATCATGTTTAGTCTAAGGCATTAAGATTTTTGGTTCAAACATACAAAATTTAAGAAAGTCAAATAAAAGTCAACAATTCAAAAATCAACAGCAATAAGAAAAAGTCAACAGAACTAAAACTTGATAATTGAAAGATAAAAGACTAAGTGAATGGTTTAGGTAATTGATTTCGGTCATTAAATGAATTCATGTGGTGTCTAATTCTATCTATTAAGCTAAACCCTTGATCTAAATTCCAAAACCTAGACTAATCCACTTCCATGACACTAAATCCTTTCCTTAATTATGCAATCTAAACAATTCCTTGGAAAACTACATACTTAAGGAACATTAAGATTCAATTTATCTTATCCACTAAACTAACTAACACAATTCCTTGGCTAGGCCTCATTTAGCTTATAAAGATAT
>OVBE01002105.1:0-28779 GCA_900406425.1 Iberis pinnata | reverse complement strand
TTCGGAGAGGGGGACAGCTGCACTTTCCTACCAAAACGTTGCCTACGTACCCTTTTTGGGGATTAAGCCGTCTCGTAATTCAGTTTGTTGTCGTGAGTTAGATTACTTGCTTGGCGATATTGCATCGTCCGTTTTAGCTGCGGTGGCTAAAGTTAGGTCGATGACTTTTTCGGGCGTTGTTTGCGCCATTTGGTCTGGAATGTTGAGCTTGGAGGCTTGGTCGCCCTCCTTAAGTCAAGTCTTTTCTGGAGTTGACGAATCTGGTTCGTGTCTTTCCGCGGCACTGTCAGGTTTTTCCGAAATATTTTTTGCTGACGCCTAAGTTGTCATTGTTCGTTTGGGTCCGATCACTAGTATCGTTGTGACCCGTCTTAGTTTATTGTTGTGGGCATGATTTGGACAGCTTGATGCCCATCTTGTTTAGTATATCGCATAAGATTACGTTTACGGTGCTTTTTGTGTCAACGAGGATCCTGACGACCACGGGATCTCTTATGATGAGGTTGATTACAAGGGGGTCGCTGTGAGGGGTGTCGATTATGACAATATTGATTTCCTTGAAAGTGATCAACATTTGGTGAATCAGAGGATGTGTAGAGAAGGTGATCGGGCCAGTTGGCACTCGTTTCAGCCTTTCGATGATAAGCTTTAGTTGCGGAGATGCTATCCTGGCAGTATTGCGATTCTCCGATTATCATGTTTACTCTGCGGTGGATGATGTTGCCGGTTTTATCCTCAGGCTCTCTTCTAGGCTTCCCTTATGTTCAGGAACCTTGGGGTGTGTTGTTTCCTGGCGGTGTTGTTCTGGTCTCGGTGGCCGATTTGCCTCTCTAAAGAGATCATTTACGCTGGAAATTTTTGACATTTGTCTTGCGAGTAGCTTTGCCGTCAATCTCGCTCCAAGTACTTTGCAATTCGCCGTGGAATTCTCCTTTGTTTGGTGGAATTCACAAAACGAAGTCGTGAGAGGAGTTTCAGGTCCAAGTGTTGCCTGACGTTTTTCCTGATTTATTGCATAGTTATGCGCTCCTCAAGGGTTTTTCCTTCGTGATGAAAGTACTGGTCGTTACTATGGTTTTTCTTTTTTTGATTTCTGTTCAGAAGGAGCATCCTTTGCGGACACCTTGTTTGCTTATGCTTTTGCGCTCATCTCTTTTTCGATGTTAATAAAATTTGTGGCTTTGTGCAAGGCATCCTAAATCGTGCGCGGTTTCTTGAGGGCTGTCCATTTCCTGAATTTAGATTTGTACCAGAGAGTTTTGCAGAGTGCTCTATGGCCACTTTGTCACTGATGTAACTCACTCTTGACATTATGATTTTGAACTGTTTCATGAAGTCTCTAAGAGATTCGTCTTCTTTTTGAGCGAGGCTCCAGAGATCGACACCGGAAGTTTCCCTATCCATGAACATGGACACCTGTGTGAGGAATTATGAGGAAATTTTTTTGAAACTCGCGCTGGAGTTCCGTTTCAGTCGAGAGAACTATTCGAGAGCTGCCCCATGGAGATGTTCGATGAAGAGAAGGCAGAAGCCTGTGTCTTTCTCGCCTTCCCTTAGTTTTGATCTTGCCATCGCGATCTGAAAGGTTTGTAAGTGCGATTTCGGATCCGTGTTCTGTTATACATCAGGATTTTGATTTTTCTGGGGTCCAAAAACCGGGCGTTAGTTATGCGAGCCGTGAATGGAGTTCTCCATGCCTCCTCAAAGAGTCGGTCACTTTCTGAGGCCACACTGGTGGCATGATGGATTTGCGATTTTACCGCCTATATTTTGGCCATGGTTCTTGCGAGGGATTCGTGGAGATCGCTAATTGTATCGGAATCATCTTCAGTGGCCTTGTGAGCTTCTCTACGTTTTTTACAGATGATTCGAGCTTGTTCCTCATCTTTTTTTTCTTTCTCACCCAGAAGATATTTTCTTCTTCTTCGGTCATGGGTTTACTGAGTCGGGAATTCTGTAAAGTCAAACGATCTCTAACCCTTCTAGGGTGTACGTCCGCATCTTCGTCCGATTCCTTGGACGATTCACTAAGCTCCAGAATGACTCGTTCAGCTTTGTTATCTTTTGTTTCCTCTCCGAGAAGGTGGAAGGTTTCTCTTTAGTGTCGCAACAGAAGTTATTTCGACAGAATTTTGTTCTGGCGGCCCTTTTACCGTGTTTTGTGTCCCATCATGTGGGGTCACGAAAACAATTTTTCTCCCACGGAGCTTAGAAGTTATGCTTGGGAGGATGGCTCTGGTTCTTGCGGTTAAGATTTCCACATGTTTTGCGAGAGAGCTTGTCAACTTATTTTATTCTTCTGAATTATTCTCGAGTGTCGAGAACATCTTCTTAATCTCCTCAAATGCCGCAGTGTTTGCATTTGCGTTGACTGCGGTGACGTCTGTTGGCGGAGTCTGCTTAATGTTTTCATCTAGTGGAAGACCATTGCGAGCTGGTTGGTCGTGTTGAGTTTCTATGTTCATGTTTCTGAACTGGTTGTTTTGACATGAAAGAAATGACTTGTCCCCTCTTTCTAGCGCCAACTTGTGGGAACCGAAATTCGCACCGTCCAATTTCCGTAAGTAAAATCAGAGAGAACTCTAACTTTCCAAAGATCCCGGATTTCTGTGAGTCAAACGTGGAAAGATCAAAACACGATGAATAATAACGGAAAAGAAAATACAAAAAAGAGAAAAAGGGGTTTCTTATTCCGAATCTTATAAGCGGTTCATAGCAGATGATAAGCCTCGGCTACGTAAGCTATCGGCAAGTTCCACAGTATGAAAACCTAAGACTAGTTATCCTAGTTGAGTCAAATCTCACTAATAAACTCGGAAAAACAACCCTAAAACTCTAAGTCTTTTTGTGCGAAAAGTTCCATGTCCCATCTCTTCCTCCTCATCTCTCTTATATAGGCTTCAAGGTTGGTTCGCATTCCTTTTCAGACTCTGGTTCTTCTGCAGAAATCTTCCTTTTCTCCTCTGGAAACATTCATTTTCTGCATTCCTTCCATTTCTTTATGACTTGTAAAATAAGCCGCGACTGTCATTGTATTTGGGCCAAACTCTCACCCAGAATCGCAAGTGGGAAGACTATCGTGTTTGAGGCCTCATTGAACCGTTATATGGTTTAGGCGGTTTTACGATTCCTATTGGAGAATTGGTCTTTCGTATGACGGTGCCATACAAACTTTGCCACAAGTTAGTCGTCATCGCTATATATGATTGATACTTATACGAATGGATGTCATGATATTTCCATGAACCATAAAAAATAATCGTATAATGTGATGTTTACCGTTTACACGATAACCCCGATATTTTCCCAAAGAGAATGATTTTTACGGTTTTAGTCATAGAATTCCAACGGAACCTTGGAATGATATGAAACAAGAGACAAGAGACCCAAGACGAAATCAGCTTGCTACTGGCGAGATGAACTTGTGAGATTCAGATCAGCGGTAGGCGATCTGAGTTCATGGAATTTAGGTCGCTAGCAAGCAAGTTGATTGCGTGTTTGGCGTACGTATTCTGGTATGTAAACATTTTCCAGAGCGCGAGATTTTTATCAGAAAGTCTCGATATTCTTATCGTTGTTTCGAATCTTTTGTAGTTGTTAGCTTTCCGCGAATGTTGGCCGTAAGCGAACCATCTTGCCTCGTTAATACCTTAGTGGTAGGAAAACCCGGTGGGACAAAACCTTCTTGACTAAGGACAAAAGAGTGTAGAGGTTGTTGCCTAATTATCTGATGACTGTTGCGAGTTTCCTCCGAAACATATTTCTGGAAGTTTGGTAACTTTGGTTAAAATGTATTCCGTTGGTCGATATCGTTGTGACTGGTTGAGGCATTAGTTTCATTGTGACCATTTTTGACCCCAACATTAGTGACGAACCAACATTTGGGACATTGTCTGGATGTAAGGAGATGGGCAAACAAGCTTGCAATGTTTGTAGAAAGGATACTCCTTGTAGGTGGCTAAAGTTTAGTCGTAAGTATGAATACATAGAAAATAGAAAGAGACTACCGTCTGGTCATCCTTACATATACAAAAAGGATGGATTAACAACACTGTTGAGGAAGGAAATGCCAATAGGATACAAACTCGTGCTGAATTATATGAGACACTTAAAGGGTTTATAAATGATTTTGGAAGACCTCTACAAAAGGAAAGTAAACGAAAAAGCGCTGATTTGATGGAGGATGATATGGTTCCAGAAGAATAATGTTAATAATCAAATGATCTATGGCAGTGAAAGAAGAGATCAATATTATTTAAACTACCTTACTAGAAGGTAAACGAGATTATATGAACTATATTCTATAATTATTGTATACAAATATGCATGACAATTTATTCTTTAAAGTATTAGGATATGTTGGTTCGTCACAATATTAATGTTATGCACGTAGAAAAGAATGTGTTTGATGATATATTGTCAACGTTAATGCAAAGTACTAAGTCAAAAGATGGCGTGAAAGAAGCAAAAGACGTAGAAGATATTGGAATCATAAATTACTTGCACACAAAGATTAAGGGAAAGGAAACATACTTACCTCTAGCATCTTATTAGTTATCCCAGAAAGAGAAGACCATTTTTTGTCAAAGGTTATCTAATTTTAGAGGTCTTGATGGTTGTTGTGGCAATATTGCAAATAGTGTTTCAATTAACCCTCCTAATAAGTAGTTTAAAGTCGCATGATCATCATGTACTAGTACCGAATTTGTTACTAGTTGGGTTAAATAAATTTTTACATAAAGGATCTAGGGTTGCCATTAACCCTTTATGAAATAGATTGTGTCAGCGTATCATTGATCAGGGAAAAATTATATCAATGGAGAATAAGTTTATGGGAACAATGTGTTAACACGTAAACCAACCGGAGGGCAGAGAGTTAGCTCCCTCGCCATGTTCGGGCAGACGAAACTCTAGTTCTCTAACACCTTGCAAAATTCCTTGATGGTATTGAAGAAGGACAACCTACAATCGCTCGGACCTCCGGAATCATCAGTAAATTTAGGCCTCTCTGGAAACCACGGTTCCGGAGGCGGAACATCCGCACCACATGTATCTCGTAAGTATTTTTTGATTTCTGTCGGCTCGATCGTATACCTCAGAAATCTAATCAACAGCGCGATGCCTCCATCGGGCGTTCGAAGGCTTTCCGGGTCAAAACTTTGACGGTAGTGCGTCTACTGCGGTTCCCATCTCCAAAATTGCAATGAGGTAAATAAGATAACAAGAAGATTGAGAGGATTGAAGTTTTCTTTACCTAGTGGATAAGCGAAAAATCCAAAGAGGTAACTTCTCCATTTTATAAGAAAATGTTTTAATATTCATATCTGGACTTTTGAGCCATTAATTCTGCCTACTTGTCAAACTTAACGCCAGACGAGAACATCCTAAACGTTCTCGCAGGCTGGGGGGCTAACTGTTGGGGTCTATATTGAGAAGAAGAAATGGGACATTCAACTTTCCGCACCAGAAAAGTTAGGGCTTTAATTTTTTTTTCTGATTTGCTAGTGAGTTTCGACTCAATTAGGTTTTACGGTCTTTGTTGCTAGATCTAGGATAACTCACCAACGGTTCTTGCGACCAAGGTTGTCTCCTATTGTAAACATTGACACATCAATTTGGAATAAGAATTTTATTGCTTTCTTTTGTGTTCTTGAATTCATATTCTGATCTTTCTGTGTTTGACTCACAGGATCTCTGGAAAGTTAGAGTTCTCTATGATTTTTTGTATCTAACAGAATTTGAACGGAGCAAATTTTGGTTCCCGCATCGATCTAGACCACTCAGACTGTAAATCCGCAGGGCCTTACGTCCTGAAAGAAAAATGGTTAACTTCAAGGAAGAAATAAAATCGTTCCCTGAGTTAAACCCTTTGCTGGGTTTTTTTGTGTTATACCAAAGACCGCCTTTCGGACCCCTCTTGACATGAGTGATCTCCTCGAGCATGTCGCAGCCTAAGTTGAACCTTTAGTCTCGGGCATGTATCATCATAAATATCACATAGCGAATCCTTTTGGTTGTAGTTGGCCTAGCGCCATCACACATCGACAGAGGTAATGGATCAGCAGCTCTGGAACCAGAAACCAGAGTTTGTATGTCTTATAGAACACCTCGTAAACCGTCACGAACCTAAGAGGATGAGAGTTTGGGAACTGATCTGGTCAGGGAATCACATAACAAATTTCCGTTGGGAAGTCGTATAATTCCCAAATCAATGCCACCGACTATACTGTAGATCGTGTGGTCGAGCAAGACATAATCATCGGAGCAGCGACAGCCCTAGATTTTCTGCTAAAACCATAGGGGTTCCGACAGTGATGCCGGCCACGATCCAGGACGACGGCTTTTTAATTCTGGAGGGGAGGACACGATGAATCACCATTTTCAAGATTGCGAACAAGGAGACAAAGAAAGATGAAGGGAAATAAAAATAAGAGAAAGCAAGATCGAAGGAGAAGAACGCAAACCCTATCTAACTTAAAGAAAATAAACTTAAGATTTTACCTTATCACGTCGAGGAGAGAGAGAAATAGTGGTTGAAATGGGAGTGGGGAGAGACGGTTTTAATTGATTAAAGAAAAAAGTAATGTTCTTGGAAATGATGAATCGCCTTTTATAGGTGCAATCATACCTAGAGGCGCCCACTTTTGAATTTCAGATTAATTAGAAGATTCGCATGAGTTGAGGGATAATAACAAAGACTGTTGAGATTTCTTTCCTAATTTATTAACCGCATGGAGAAAAATCAACTCATATCATAACAATGAATATATTAACAACTTCTCGGTTCTGCATGGATTTATCTTCTCCTCACTCAGGATCTGAACTCAGAGATGACAAACACTCTGGATAGGAGTCTAGTTTGAAGAAAGATAATTAGCTCGAAATCGAAAGGGAAAATCACCATCTATTCATTCAGAGGTTACCCAACTCATTAAATTCGTTGGAAGACCTAGGGGGGGGGACTAATATGTTGGTGTCAGAACCCCCTCTGTAGAACTTTGTCTTAATCATGAAGTAATGACCCAGAATGCTAAGTATGCAAAGATCTTACGAGGATCAATTGAGAGGACGTTCTACCTTAGTACATTTAAAGAATGACCGAGCACTCGGTATATGATAAGACCGAGCACCCGAGTAGGGAAAGAACAAATCGCAACAGCTCCGAGTTTCTCGAGATACACTGAGATCGTGGGTTCGTGGGAGTTTAAGCTGAGAGAGAATATCAGAACTACAGCCAGAAGTATCAGGAAGCCCAGCAAGAATCTGAAAAAATCCGAGTAATATAGGAGGAAAGAGAGATAGAGAAGGATCTTTCTTTTTTCTACTTTTTACACATTGTTTTGTATGTGAGCTCAGGCTTTAGAGCAGATTTACCAAACAATACAAGCTTATATTCATATTTTGTATTTTTCATATCAATTTGTGTTGTGACTTGTTCTTATAAATACGAAATTCTACGCATTCCTCACCCAAATATATATATATATATATATTCTACTTTGTGGATTTTAGCATCCACATGATGACCATTGCATAAGGATATAGAGGTTACCCTTTCTGATAAAGATAGAGACATAGCACATCGTTATGTGCTAATGAACATGGAAGCTATGGCTCCCTATGTTGAGTAAGAGGATACCCTTTCAGTTTCATATGTTAAAATTTTATAATTTTGGTCATGTTGTTTATTGTAAACTCATGAAGCATTTTGAAGAATTACAAGATAATGACGCTCAAATTGTTGGAAATGAAACTTTATTTTGGGAAAAAAACCTACTTAGCAGCTTGCACAGTAGGTGAAAAAAAGGTTTTCATCTTCACTGGTCGGATTTATTAAATGTACATCTTGTTTGCTTGATTATATATTTTGATTTGCGTTTTAGTAAAAGTACAGCTTGTTTGCTTGATGAGAATGTTCTGAGATTTAGTTTATTAACAGTTTTGTATCTTGTATTTCTGATTTATAGGTTGCATGCATTGTTGTATTCCTTGCTAAATGTTGTATTCTTCTAACATTATAGTATTCATGTATCATATTCATTCAGACTCAACAGATGAACATTCTAAGGAGCTAAGGTCGTTGGCATTTGGACCAAGAAATATTGCTTTATCATATAGAGGATTTATAATTAACGAGCAGCAGTTTCATACAGATGCGGTTAAGCAGAAGACTCAAAACAATGGAGTAACTTATGAATCATTAAGAAAGTGTAGATCAAGCGCTCGAGATACGACACAAGTGATTGATATTCTTACATACTATGGAGTGATAAAGGATATTATACTCTTGGACTATCACATGTTCAAAGTACCGTTGTTTATATGCAAATGGATAAACAAAGGGAATGGTGTGAAGGAAGAAGATGACTTCACTCTTGTGAACCTACATATGAACCAAGCAACATTTAAAAGATCTATTCATTCTACATTATCAAACTAAACAAGTTTTCTACTCGAGAGAAGATGATTCTTCAAATTGGTATGTTGTTATGAGAGCACCACCTAGAGGCTGTCATATGTTGGAAAAAGAGGAGGATCAAATTGGTATGTTGTTATGGCCTGTCCAGGTAGTAGGTGATTTAGTTAGTCAAGCTTCTAATGATGATAATTGTTATGTTAGGGATGATTGTGAAGGGTTATTAGTGGCAGATTAATAGTTTAACTAAAGTTAGATAGGTTGCTTAATACAGTATATATGTGATTTTATAATTAAAATATTATAAATTAATTGTTTTTGATTATTAAAATTAATAATATTCAAAAAATAGAAAACAATTAAAAAAATCGATACGTAATTTATTTTAATAATTTTTTGGTTAATAGCATATCCAACGCTATAGAATATAGCATACCAAATCTATTATTAATGAGTTTTAATAACAATTATTATACGTTATTATCTATATTAATAATTGTAGGGAAAATAACGCTATCGTTTTTTATTATCAATAACCATGAAAATTTCACTATCTTATGTCTCTGGCCTATTATAATGGGCGATGTCAGAACGTTTACTACAACACTATGAAAGACTAACATAGTTGTTGGGGTCAAAAACGATCACGACAAAATTGATGCCTCAAAACCGTCGTTAGAACAATGATCACTTAATTCGGAACATCTAACCATGTAACCATCGTATCCCAATCAACAGGACGAATCAATTTTTGAGATAAAAAATGGTATACACGAAATCAACGTCTGAGAAGTACGAAGATATCTAAACGATCTTGATCTCCGGACAAATGCTTCGGCTCCAAAACTTGTCGTTTATGGACAATACGTTTGCGATACAAGTCTTTTTGTGTCAAATACCGTCACAACAAAACCGTTACTGAAATATTAATCACACGATCCAAACATAAAACTGCATTAGTCTTATCAGTTGGATCAAAGTAACAAGCTGTGATACTTCCGAAAGACCATAAAGAACATGTTTCGGAAGAATCAGACAACAATCGTATAATCGCTAAGTGGTCGTCTCTGTATACTTTTTGCTTAGTTGAGAAGATTTTTTTCCACCGGGTTTTCTTATCACTAAGGTTTTTACGAGGCAAGATGGTCCGCTTACGTCCGATGTTAGATCCAAACTAGCATATTCGAAATCGATGTCCGATGTTGGGGTCAAAAACGGTCACGATAAAATTAATGTCTTAAAAGTCGTTGGTCCAAGCGTCAACCCTGGTCAACGGAATAAACAAATTAAATTCCCAATATTTCTGAAAGATCATAAGCTTCAGAAAGATTAAGCAACGATCATAGAATCGTTAAGTGACGATATTTGTACTCTTTTGTCCTTAGTCGAGAAGGTTTTTTCCCGCTAGGTTTTCCTATCACTAAGGTTTTAACGAGGAAAGATGGTTCACTCACACCTAGTGCCGAATCCAAACTAGCGCACTTGAATACAAATGTCTGTAGAATACAAGAACCTTCGGTAAATACGTATCAAAATCATATTAAGTAAACCTCAGACAAACACTTTAACCTCGAAAATCGTTTGCGGATAGCACGAATCATGCTCGAGCTCGAATAATCAAGACGTTTTTGGACATACGTTCATCTCGCGAGTTGGCGAGATAAATCTGCACAGGAATTCATCTCGTCAGTTGATGAGATGAATCGGAAGAAATTCATCTCACCAACTGGCGAGATGAATTCTTGTTCAGATTCATCTCGCCAGTTAGCAAGATGAATGGAAAGAAATTCATCTCGCTAGTTGGCAAGATGAAACGAAAGAAATTCATCTCGCCAACTGGCGAGATGAATCGGAAAATTCATCTTGCCGATTAGTGAGATGAATCACATACGCGTTTTGTACCGTTCTGAGAAAATTATCTCTCGCTTTGTATCATTATGTATTTTCGCTAGAATTCTGCAATTAAAATCATAAAACTCGCATAAGAACCGAAGTAATCGTATAAACGGTTCTGGTTATCCTAAACACTGAGATTACCTTAGCTATACGATTATTTTCTATGACTTGCGGGAGAATCATGAAATCTTCTCATATGGAGTTAATCATATAAAATGATAATGGTTTTCTGAAACACCAAAGATTATCTTGACTATACGATTAAATTATCCTTCAGAACAGTCATAAGGACATGCTCATATTTACTAGTCGTATAAAATGATAAATGACTAAGTTAATGCCGTTGTTATCTCACTCATACGATCGATATAATATTTTCGTAAATTCTTGATCTTATCATAGTACGAAAGCTCGATTCTCTGAAAAGAACCGTAAAAATTGCCTAAAGCGTAGAACAACCCAACAAGGCCTAAAACATGAATATGGACCACTTATGACTTTAGGCGAGAATCAAGCACAAGCACGATGGCGGTCAAAGCTTGTCTTGCAAGCCAAGAAGAAATGGAAGATATCCATAAAATGAAGATTTTCGCCGAAGAATAAACCGGAAAAGGAAGATTTCCATGGTATGATGGAATGCAAAAAGGAAGGCAAATCAACCTTGAAGCCTATATAAGGGAGATGAAGACAAGGGGCACATACACGTTCAATTCTCCACACCGAAATACTTAGGGCTTTCAATTATTTTCCGCATTTGTTAGCGATTTGTGACTCAATTAGGTTTAGTAGTCTTAGGTGTTCATACTACGGAATTCGCCAATAGCTCACGTAGCCAAGGCTTGTCACATGTTGTAACACGTTCATACGCAGATTCAGAAGAAGATTTCTTTTTCCCTCTTTCTTACTTTTGATTTCATATTTTTATTTTTTTGTTATCTTGTTATGATCTTTCCGCGTTTGACTCACAGAAATTTGGGATCTCTTGGAAAGTTAGAGTTCTCTCTGATTTTTCGTAACTAACAGCGTCTAAGTAGATATGCTCAATGTGTTACGTTCAGCTTGCCAATTGGTAAGTTGAACCATACTCGTTCAGCTTGCCAATTGGCAAGCTAAACCTCACACATCCATCTCAAAAAAATCATCTCTCGTTTCGTATTGTTTCGGGTTTTCGTTAGAATTATGTGATAGAAACTGTAACACTCATTATTATCGTATAAGTCCCGAATTAATTGTATAGATAGTTTATGTTATCTAAAACACTGAAGTTACCTTATCCATACGATTGCTTCCTATGACCTACGAAACACCAAAGATTATCACAAGTATAGGATTAAAGACATCATTCTTCGGAACGATCATAAGGACACGTCTGTATTTATTAATCGTATGAAACGATAACGGCTAACTTAAATGCCAACATTATCCCACCAATACGATTGATATAATTTCTGCAAAAGAATAAAATCGAAAAGGAAGATTTCTGCGGAAGGATTAAAGATAGAAAAGGAAGGCGGATCAACCTTGAAGTCTATATAAGAGAGAAGAGAAGGAAGAGCAGAGACACGTTCAATTCTCCACACCGAAATACTTAGGCCTCCAGATTATTTTTCCATTCTTGTTAGCGAGCTGCGATTCAATTAGGTTTATCAGTCTCCATTGCAAGATCTAGAATACTCGCCGGCAGCTCTTGCGGTTGAGGTTATCATCTGATTATAACACGCTCATACGATCAGAATAAGAAATTCTTTTTCCCTCTTCATACTTTTTAAATTCTTGTTTCCATTACTTATTGTCATATTCTGACCTCGTATATGTTTGGCTCACTAATAGTAAGATTTGTAGGTCTTAGACTACTTCAAATCCCTACTACACTATCATGTCATTGTACTATAAATAGGTGTCAATCCAATCAGGTAAGAAATTAACCACTCTAGATGCAATTGGGTCTACTAATTCAAGCCAAGTAAATTATAGGGGTTGTTAACTAACAGTCCTAAATAAACTAAACGTGCTGGAGTAAAACAAGGCGATAAAGCTATCATGCATTCTACAAAGAAAAACTAAAGAGTAAACAACAAGTAATCTAAAAAGAAACAAGGGAAAAGATGGTATCAAAATGCAATTAGGAAAAACAGTTTCTAAGGATGGGGGTAATTGACTGGTGATCCTCCATGAACTACCTAGGTGTTTATAAACAATCAAGCTTAGACACCTAGGAGAAACAAGGATTCAACATTAATCTACATCATCCTTAGAAACCTAGGAAACTACTCACTACACATAGTGACTATGAAATCATAAAACTCAGAAAACAAGACTACTAAATAATTCATCATGATCAAAAGTCAACTCTTAAAAACGGTAAGAACAAAAAATAAAAAAAATCAGAAAATCAGAAGATGATGATCAAAAGCTGAAAACCATATATCAAGAGATGATGATCAAGAACAGTAAGAATATGAACCCAGAAAAACAATGTTGATCATAAACAACATGAACATAAACTATGAAAATGGTGATCAAGTGAAATAGGAGCAAAACCCAAAAATGATGATCAACTCAGAAAACAAGATTAAAAGCATAAAATAGAAGATCAATATGCACCATATAAGCATAAACCATAAACTAAACATGAAAATGAAGAAATCATAAGCAAAATATGAATTTCATAAGAAATCAGGGTTTGATCATCCAAGAACATTCAGAGAGAAAAACCTAAAACAAAGACATAAAATAAAGCTTAGATTCAAATGGAAGCGAGTTAGAGTTTATACAGTGGTTTAGGAAAGCCCCAAAACCACTAAAAGACAAATAATTAAAAAATGTAATGATACAGTTTCATCTTTAAATTCAGCTCGAACTGGGTCATTGAGTCGGGTTCGTCGGGTGATCGAGCCCATTTGGCCCGAGTGATTGAGCCCATTTGGCTTGATGTGTTGGACTTTGGTCGAGTTAGTGAAGATGGGCTCGATGAGCCGTGATCAAGCCGGGTAGGATAGTGATCAAGTCAGGATGTTTGGGGGTGATCAAGTCGGGACGTTCGGGTGATCAACTCTGGCTTGATCCATGATCGAGTTTGGCTTGATCCGTGATCGAGTTTGGCTTGATCCGTGATCGAGTCCATCTCGATCTGTGAACGAGTCCGGCTTGATCCGTGATCGAGTCTGGCTCGATCTGTGATCGAGTCTGGTTTGATCTGGGATCGAGTCTCGATCCTGATTGAGTCCAGCTCGATTGTTTGATCGAGTTTGGCTCGATTGTCTGATCGATTCCGGCTTGATTCATGTGATTGAGTGAGCTTGGTCGCATGATCGAGTAAGCTTGGCTGCATAATCGAGTTGGCACGGGGTCGAGCTGAAATCTATTCAGCTCGATGAAAAATCCTTTTGCTCGATGAAAACTCATTTACTTGATGAAAACTCATTTGGCTCGATGAGGAATTTGGCCCGATCGAGTTCATCATTTGAATATCCCTTTCCTTCTCCAAATTTCCCACGATGTCCCGAAAACTCCCTAAGTACCTGAAATATCTCCCAAATGCACATGTTTGCAAATGCTAATGCATAACTACCTAAAAATGCAAACTTACTAATAAAGACCTATGAATGAAACATATTGACTTCTACATGAACCTAAAATAATGATAAATGACTTCCTAAAACACGTAAAATGCAAAGACATAAACTCCCCTAAACTAAATTCTTGCTTGCCCTCAAGAAAGTAATTCGGAAGCCTGGAAGAGAAGTTTGGAAATGGGAACTCAGAACCAAAATAGGGAATATCAATGTCCATTTTACTAATTCTAGAGTGCAATCCCATCTCATCCTACTTAAAAACTTTAGCCATACTCATCAAAATTTGATTCAGATAAGTTCCAACCTACACAATGCATTGAAATCCATTTATATCTTTAACATTCCTTAAGCAAAATTGTGGATCAAGTTATGGACATTCATTGAACTCATTTGGCTACGGGACTGGTTAAGGGAAAAAAATGGCCCCTTCATGCATCGGTTAATATTTCAGAACAAGGCTCTCTCTCAAAAAGGGAATGAGCTTTAACAGAATGCTAAAGGTAAGAACACTTAGATGCATACAATAATAAAATCTCATCAACCCAAAGTTATTGAAACTAGAATTTTCATGATTCTAAACCCGGTAGGAGACCCTAATTCTACCCTTTTAAAGTTCGAAGTGATCTTAGTGGTTCACATTTTCCCCTTGTAATCTTTCCATTGACAATTTTTAGGAGAGGTTTCTTCTTTATCTATATCTAGCGGATTGGGAACTTCATGAATTTAGCACCTATGGTTTCTGATCTTTTTCCTCTGTAACTAACTTCTTGGGGTTTTTGCCTATTTTCCTTATCATTTCTTTTTTTTTTCTGTTTTTGCACAAACCATACGTTTCATGTTATTTCCCCCCCCCCAAATCCTTTACTAGACTATTTTGTTTGTTTTCTTTTTCTTTTCCTCTCCTAAGATTTATAACCATTCCCCTTTCTTTTATCAGATTCCCAACATGTTTTCCTCTTTTTCGAACCAACCCCAATACCCAGAATTGAACCCCACCTAGTCCTATCTAGTCCAAAAAATGTTAACTAGAACTACATGAGATTTCATTCCTGTCAGTTCAAACCTAACACTTTCTACCAAACTCATTCCATAAAATGTCCTAACACTCAGTAATTCATAAATGGCTTGAAAGAAGGCAATGTTCAAGGGTGGTGAGTCTATTTGGATTAACAAGAGTGGTGAAACTATAGAAGATAATCCAAATATGTATATGCTACCCATGAGTTCGTATCCAGCACATAAAATGATAATTAAATGTCAATTTTAGGTTCTAATAAGCATAGAGAAACTTCATATCACAACATGCTTCAGAAAAGAAAGGATCATGCAATTTCACATTCCAAGTATGGTGCAGTCCTACTTCAGATTTAATCAGAATGCATTAACAACTAATAACCGGGGCATTGACACTACCTAAGGAAACAACATACTTACAAGGTTGCTAGTATCCTAGTTCCCTATCAAAATGCGGATGACAAACTTATATATAATCCCAACAACCAAAATGCAACTACATGATCACTCTGTTTTTAGAAAACGATTTTCGAAAAAATTTCAAATTTTTATGGTTTTTATATGCCTTAGATGCAAAATTTTAGATAAGAAAACAAATAAACATGATTATATACCTCCTAAACTCTCCCCCAAACTTAAATTACATAGTCCCTTGTGTAATATAAATTCAAAGAACAGATTAGGACCAAAACGAAAATATGTTATGGTATATACAATGAAAAGGTTTGGAGTGGTACTGTATTCAGGTTGAGTTGAAGAAGTTGTCTGAAGTAGCTTAGCATCTTTGAAAGTTAAGACTTTGTCACAAGGAGAACCAGTTTCTGCATTTTCCCATCATTTTTGTTGTTTGCCATCCATCCAATGTTCAACCTATTGTCTCGCCGAGATGGTGCAGGGAATATTCTGAAAAGTTGGGTCGAATCGGGTCCTTGGGATTTGATCGAGTTAGTTGAGTTAATTTGTTCCTGGCTCGATGTGAAAGATTTGGATCGAGCCTTGTTTGATCGGTTCGTGTTGTTGATCGGGTTTTGTCCTTGGCTCGATGCGAAGAAATTTAGGGATTCGATCACATAGTAGCTCTGGGCTCGATCAAATTTTCTTGGCTTTGTGATCGAGCCGGTCCTAGGCTCGACCAAAAACTTTTGGGCTCGATCAAAAAGAAATAGTTGGGCTCGACCTAAACTATTTTGGCTCAATAAAAAAAATACTAGCTCGACCAAAACAAATTCTCAGGCTCGATCAAAATTTTCCTCGGGCATATTATGGCCAAGTTGACTCTACCTTCCTCTTTTCCCTATGCCAAATGTCCGCAACATGATCTATGGTACTTGAAACACCAAAACCAAACAAAAACTTAAATGCATTACAAGAAAAACTAAACATAAATGGAAAATTTTTCTATGTGTAGGGATAGACATGGGACTTCCTCCCAAGTGAGCTTGTTTATAGTCACTAAGCTTGACTTCCTATTTTAATTTTAATGACCCTGATACAGTTCTCCAAGGAGAACCGAGGTCCCTTGTGAAATGACCTTATCCGCCAAGTAAGGTTTTACCCTTTGATCATTCACTGTAAATTCTTCTCCAGATTCTGCGATCACAGTGGTGGCTCCATATGGTAGAACTTCCTTGATTGAAAATGGACCAGGCCATCTTGTTTTTAGCTTTCCTGGAAATAACTTTAGCCTTGAGTTGAATAAGAGTACTTGATCACCAGCCTTGAACTCCTTAACTAAGATCTTCTTCTCAAGAAATACCTTAGTTCTTTCTTTATAGAGCTTAGAACTCTCATAAGCTTCAAGTCTGATCTCTTCTAGTTCATGTAGGTTCATCTCCCTCTTTTCCTTAGCTGTCTTGAGATCTAAGTTTGGGAGCTTAGTTGCCCAGAGTGCCTTGTACTCAACTTCCACCGGCAACTGACATGCTTTCCCATAGAAGAGCTAAAATGGTGTTTGTCCAATTGGTGTTTTAAAAGTTGTCCTATACGCCCATAGTGCGTCATCAAGCTTGGTTGACCAGTCTCTTTTTGAAGTTCCCACAACCTTTGCCAGGATAAACTTGATCTATTTGTTGGAAAAGTTAACCTACCCACTGGTTTGGGGATGATAAGGTGTCGACACCTTGTACTTCACCCCATACTTCTTCAGCAGATTCTCAAAAACTTTGTTGATGAAATGAGACCCACCGTCACTTATGACTACTCTTGGTACACCAAATCTAGGAAAAATTACACTCGTGAACAGTTTCAGAACCACATTTTCTTCTTTGGTTGAATATGCAATTGCATCAACCCATTTAGAGACATAACCAACAACCACCAGAATGTAGTTGTTCCCGTAAGATGGGGGATTGAATGGTCCCATGAAATCTATATCCCATACATCAAACACTTCAACTTCCAGGATTGGATTCTGAGGCATTTCATTCCTCTTTCCAATATTACTTGCTCTTTGACAAGGGTCACACTTAGAGATGAAACCATGTGTGTCCTTAAACATGGTTGGCCACCATAGACCAGCTTGTAAGATCTTCTGAACAATCTTAAATGTTGCAAAGTGTCCTCCATAATTAGAACCATGGCAGTATTCTAGAACTCTTTTTACTTCATCTTCAGCTATGCATCTTCTGAATAGTCCATCCGGACCCTTCTTGTAGAGAAAATGGTCATCCCAATAGTAATGATTCGCATCGCTCAGAACCTTCTTCTTCCGATAAGGATCAAAGTCTTCAGGTATTGTTCCACAAACCTTGAAATTAACCAAATTTGTATACCAAGGTGCTGCTTTTGTAGTTACTACTTCTACTGCTACAAATGCACAGGTATGGATCATCATGAGCTGCTCCTCTAGCATAGTCATCAATTGGAACTGAATCATCAATCTTCATTTTGGAAAAATGATCTGCTACGCCATTTTTGATCCCTTTCTTGTCTACTATCTCCATGTCAAATTCTTGCAGTAATAGGATCATCTCAACAACCTTGGTTTAGTGTCTTTCTTCGCATATATATACTTTAATGTTGCATGATCCGTGTAGATTATAACCTTTGAACCGACCAAGTAGCTTCTGAATTTTTCAAATGCGAAAACAACTTCTAGAAACTCCTTCTCTTTTATGGTATACTTTGCTTGAGCATCATCCATGGTTCTACTGGCATAGTAGATTACATGAACCTTCTTATCTATTCTCTGCCCCAAAACTGCTCGAACTGCATAGTCAGACGCGTTGCACATGATCTTAAATGGGTAATCCCGGTTTGGAACTTGGACTATTGGGGCAGATACCAAGGCTTCCTTGATGTGGTGGAAGGCCTTCAGACATTCGGAGTCAAAGTCAAACTCAGTTTCCTTGCACAATAGCCTTGTCATAAGCCTAGCTATCTTCAAAAAATCCATGATAAATCTTCTATAAGACCCTGTATGAACCAGAAAACTCTTGACGTCTTTCACCGTCCTTGGTGGTTATAGTTGCATCATAACATCAACCTTTGCTTTTTCCACCTCTATCCCTTTCTCATATATCTTGTGTCCTAAGACAATTCCTTACCTTACCATGAAATGACATTTCCTCGCACCTAGTGAGTACCTTGCACAAATTAAACAAACAGGAGGAGAAAGAAGAGCCATCCATGGAAAAGTCATCCATGAAGACCTCAACCGTCTCCTTGATTAAATTTGAGAAGATTGAAGTCATGCACCTTTGAAAGGTGGCAGGTGCATTGCAAAGACCAAACGACATCCTTCTATATGCAAAAGTCCCGTAAGGGCATGTGAAAGTGGTTTTTTCTTGATCTTGAGGGTGGATAGGGATTTGGAAAAATCCACTATACCCATCAAGAAAACAGTAGTAAGGGTAATGGGAAGTGATCTTTCCTAGATGAAGCATTCAACTTCCTATAATTGATGCACATTCTATGACCCGTGATTGTTCAGGTTGGCACTAATTCATCCTTATCATTTTTACCACAGTAATTCCTCCGTTTTAGGGACACAATGAACTGGTGATATCCAAGTACAAACTGAGATAGGGTAGATAACACCAACATTTAACAACTTAAGGATTTCCTTTTTCACCACTTCGTTAAAATTAGGATTTTGTCTTCTTTGGGGTTCAATGCTAGAGTAAGATACATATTCAAGATTGATTCTATGAGTGCACAGACTATGTGATATTCCTTTGATGTCATCTAATGAATACCCTATAGCCCTCCTAAATTTCCTCAATTCAGTCAACAACAAATGCAACTCATCATTACTAAGTTCATCATTCACTATGACATGATATGTGGAGTTAGATCCCAGAAAAGCGTACCTTAGCCCTTTGGGAAGCGGTTTCAGTTCTACAGACGGTGCCCTGAGCTCAGACCAGTCTTCTAAAGATGCAGAATCTGTATGTGCATGGTGAGCAACTGACTTAGTTTCTGTTTGAGTCAAATATCTCCATCAGCAGAGAAGACTTGTCTTTCTGAACCCGACATCTTCAAAAGGTTCTTCGAGCTCCAATGGCTTATGTGAGTCCAATATCATCTCGTAAACCAGAGATTCACTATGTAGATACCCGTTATCCCCATTCTTGGTCAAGGTGGTTTGGAGATGATCCTCCTCATTAATCTCTTCCAATAATTCATCAACAAGTTGGTCCATCTCTTATATGTAGAATATCTCCCTTCTACAGTTGGTTGCTTCATTACTTCTTGAATGTCAAAGGTCATCTTCAGATCTTACCCATATTCAGTTGAATCTTCCCAGTAACAGATAGAGGCATAAGACTGATTAATGCTCCTATGTCGCACAAGCAATTGTTGAATGACAAAGGTCCTAGTGAACAGGGTAAGGTAAATGATCCTGGATATGATAACTTCTTTGGGGTTGAGGTTCTTGTGATGATTGCACTGCATTCTTCACTTAAAACCACCATTTCCTGAATTTCTTTGCCACTCTTGGTGATAGCATCCTTCAAAAATTTCTTGTACGGAGGCATTAGAGTTGCATCGAGAAGTGGTACCTTAATTTTGGTGCTTTCATATACTTCTCAAAATCTCCCTTATATTTCTCCATGATCTCTTTTTGAATCTAGAAGGAAATGGCAATCGCATAACATATGGTGGTGGCACGAAAAGTGTGTCCTTCTGAGTGGAAGATGGTTTTTCAGCTGAAGTTGGGTTGACTCTTGCAATTGATGGCGGCTGTAATAGCTTCTAAGAATCAGTTTTTGCAGGTTCTTCGTTTTCAGCTTCAATTGGGATCAATTCCTCCCTAGCTTGAGAAACACTGTCCTCGGTGTCAAGAACCGGAGCTCCCCGTGGTGGTAACTCTTTCCCACTCTGCAATATGATTGCATTAACATGAGAAAAGTCATTGGGATTTTGAATGGATTTACAAGGAAGTTGAGTAGTGGTTTTTTGAACAGAAGATGAGGCACTCATGCTTTCCAAATACCAAGCCTTAGAGGATAAGGTGTAAAACTTCTGATTGAGCTCATTGTAGGAATAGTCCATTTGCGTCTTCAATTCAGCAAATTTCTTTGAAGTATCCATAGCGCCAGCAGCTTGACCTTGGAGGATTTGTTGCAGCATTGCCTCAATGTTGGAAGATGGAGCATGGGGTTGCTTAGGGGTGAAACCAGGAGGAGCATCAACTTGTTGTTGCTACTGAAAACCACCTTGTGGTTATTGCTGAAAACCACTCTGTGGTTATTGCTGAAAACCACCTTGTGGTTGTTTCTTGGGAACAAAACCACGAGTCTGAGCATAATTGATGAATGGCTGGATACTTTTCTGCTGCTGTGTGGGATAAAATTGATTCATGAGTGTTGGCTATGTTGTTACTACGGTATGAGAAACCAGGGTATCAAGTAGTTAATGAAACCTTTGTTGTATCCACCCTGATTTTGAACATAACTAACGTCCTCATGTTGGTCAATCTCCCCAGCTTGAAGTTGAACCTGCTCTTCCTCACTAATGAAGTGAACATGTTGTTGTTGCTCAAGAAGGTGCTTATCCATTTTTTTCATTCAGAGCCTTTACGTCCCGCCAATTTTTGTCATCAAAATCATTACCACCTCGTGGAATCCTATCATAGTCTTCAGAGTATACCCCATCAATCTGTGCTAGATTTTCAACAAGTTCCCATCCTTCTTTGGTGTTCTTGTTGAGAAAATTTATATTACTAGCTGTGTCAAGTAGCATCCTGATCTTGGGCAGTGTTCGTCTATAGAGAGTACTAAGGAGTTATTCTTTGCTGAAACAATGATGGAGACATTGCAGGGTGTACCCCTTGAACCTTTCCCATGCTTCGCAGAATGTTTCAGCATTCTTTTAAGATAAACCAAAAAATATCATTCCTCAACCTTGTTATCTGTGATGTAGGGAAGAATTTGGAAAGAAAAGGCTTCTTGCAGTCATTCCAGGAGGTGATGGAATTATGAGGTAGAGCCTTCTCCCAGTGGTGCGCTTTTCACCCAAAGAGAATGGGAAAAGGCGGAGTTTGAAAGTGTCCTCACTTACTGCATTTATCTTGGTAAGACTGCAGAGTCTGTCAAAATTTTCAAGATGATCCAGGGGGTCTTCCATAGGCAGCCAGTGATACTTGTTTTCCTGAATCATCGCTATTAAGTTGTGCTTGTTTTCAAAATTGTTGTTGTTGTTCACAGCTAGTGGAGCAATCCCATGACGTTGAGTGTGGATGTTTGGGGCATCCCCAGCACCAATAGGTCGACCACCAGGAGGAACATTGTTGTTGTTATTCTCCATTTGAAAATCCAACCTTTTCAGGTGATCCAAACGTTCTTGTTTCCTTCTAGCTCGAGACTTTTCCTTTCAAGAGCACGAATGTCGTCAACGAGTGGAAGTAAGTCAGTTGGTCCTCTGCTTCTCAGGTTCATACACTGGAGTTAGTGTTGTAAGTACCTGAAAACAAAGAAAACAAAGTGAGAATGTGTGTACGAAAAAGAACTTGATCTCAACAGATACAATATCTAGAATGTAACAAACAAACACCCAATCGGCAACGGCGCCAAATTGATAATAAGATTTTTAGGTCTTAGACTACTTCAATTCCCTACTACACTATCATGTCATTGTACTATAAATAGGTGTCAATCCAATCAGGTAAGAAATTAACCACTCTAGATGCAATTGGGTCTACTAATTCAAGCCAAGTAAATTATAGGGGTTGTTAACTAACAGTCCTAACTAAACTAAACGTGCTGGAAGTAAAACAAGGCGATAAAGCTATCATGCATTCTACAAAGAAAAACTGAAGAGTAAACAACACGTAATCTAAAAAGAAACAAGGGAAAAGATGGTACTAAAATGCAATCAGGAAGAACAGTTTCTAAGGATGGGGGTAATTGACTGGTGATCCTCCTTGAACTACCTAGGTGTCTAATATACCTCAAACAAGAGCTATCCCCAGACAACAGATTCATAAACAATCAAATTCAATTTCTTGACCGATGATCTCAAGCTAAGCAATATCCAGACATAATTCTCGTTAATGGAACATTACCTAACAGGCATGAAGAAACAATCTTTTAAAGTCAATAAACACCCTAGACAACCAATCTCTTGGGCTAGGAATGTAAATCTCTTAAATCATCTTATTCAGGCATTTCATCATACACCCTTTGGGTGCGGAAATGCCTAAGTTCAAATTTCATTCGGTTAGAAGGAAATAAGCATTAAGAACAATGAAACAGAAGGGATTTATAAATGATCGTGCCTAGACACCTAGGAGAAACAAGGATTCAGCACTAATCAACCCCATCCTTAGAAACCTCAGAAACTACTCACTACACATGGTGACTATGAAATCAGAAAACAAAACTACTAAACAATTTTATCAAGATCAAAAGTCAACTCTTAAAAACGGTAAGAACAACAAATCAGAAAATCAAAAGATGATGGTCAAAAGCTAAAAAACCAGAAATCAAGAGATGATGAACAAGAACAGTAAGAACATAAACCCAGAAAAACAATGGTGACCATAAACAGCATGAATATAAACTAAGAAAATGGTGATCAAGTGAATTAGGAGCAAAACCCAGAAATGATGATCAACTCAGAAAACAAGATTAAAATCATAAAATAGAAGATCAAAATGCACCAGATAAGCTTAAACCTTAAACTAAGCATGAAAATAAAGAAATCATAAGAAAAACATGAATTTTAAAAGAAATTTGGGTTTGATCATCCAAGAACATTCGAAGGAAAAAACAGAGAGAAAACCCTAAAAGAAAGACAACAAATAAAGCTTAGGTTCAAATGGACGCGAGTTAGAGTTTATATAGTTTTTTAGAAAATCCCTAAAACCACTAAAAGACAAATGATTAAAAATGTAATGATTCAGCTTGATCTTTAAGTCTGGCTAGAACTGGGTCATCGAGTCGGGTTCGTCGAGTGATCGAGCCCATTAGGCCTAATGTGTTGGACTTTGGTTGAGTTGGTGAAGATGGGCTCGATGAGCCGTGATCAAGCCGCGTAGGATGGTGATCAAGTCGGGATGTCCGGGGGTGATCGAGTCGGGACGTTTGTGTGATCGAGTTGGGACGTTTGGGTGATCGAGACGGGACGTTCGGGTGATCGAGTCTGGCTTAATTTGGTCGCGTGATCGAGTGAGATTGGCCGCATAATTGAGTGAGCTTGGCCACGTGATCGAGTTGGCACGGGCTCGAGCTGAAATCTATTTGGCTCGATGAAAACTCCTTTGGCTCGATGAAAACTCATTTGGCTCGATAAGAAATTTGGTCCGATCGAATTCAACATTTGAATTAGCCTGGTTCTAATTGAGTTGGTTCCAGTATGTTCATTTCCCTTCCTTTTCCAAATTTCCCATGATGTCCTGAAAACTCCCTAAGTACCTGAAATATCTCCAAAATGCACATGTATGTGAATGTTAATGTAGAACTACCTAAAAATGAAAATTTACTAATAAAGACCTATGAATGCAACATATTGACTTCTAAATGAACCTAAAATGGTTATAAATGACTTCCTAAAACACGTAAAATGCAAAGACATCACTCACATAAATCTGGGACCTCGGGGAAAATTGGGTTTTCTCCAATTTTTTTTAACTAACGGAAATCGGGAGTGCGAATTTTGGTTCCCAGAGTTTGGCATTACAAAGAGGGGAAGACGTGATTTATTTCACGTCAAACAACAAGATCAGACATGGCTACTAAAAATAATAATGACCAACCAGCTCGTGACAGTGCCCCACCAAATGAAAATGTTGATAACACTCCGCCGACTAACATTACTGCAGTCAACGGTGATGCAAACACTACGCCGCTCGAGGAGATTAAGAAGATGTTCTCAACTATCCAAAAGAAGTCGGAAGAATAAGAAAAGCTAACAATTTCTCTCGCAGAACAGGTCAAAACCCTAACCGCGAGAACCAAAAAATCTTCCCACGCAGAATTACCCAACTCCGTGGAAGAAGACTCGATTTTGCAACTCCATTCAACAGACGCAAAACGCACAAAAAGGACCGTATAATAAAATCCTGACAAAACTACTCCTGATGTAATGTTGATAAAAGTGAACAACCTTCCGCCTTTTGATGAAGAAATGGAAGAAAACAAAGTCGAGCGGGTTAACTTGGAATCCATTGAACAGTTCAAGCCTTCGGATGAAGACGCGAATGTCCACCCAAGGAGAAGAGAAGACCGCTTGACTCAGTAAGGTTCTCATTTCGAAAAACCCATGACAGAAGAGGAAGAAAACATCTTCTAGGTAGAACAAGAGAAACTAGCTGAGGAGCATGCTTAGATCATCTGTGGAAAACACCGACAGACTCTAAAGGCCATTAACGATGATCTCGATGAAATATGCGATCTCCAAGCGGTAAAATTGTAAATTCACCATGCTACTAGAGCAGCTCTAGAGATTGACCGACTCCCCGAGGACGCTCAGAAAACCCCATATACGATGCGTATAACTAAGACACGAATATCTGACCTCGAAAAAATTAAAATCCACATGTATGACGAAACCACTGATCCAAAAGCTCACCTACAAACCTTTCGGATCGCGATGGCAAGATCCAAACTTAAGGATGGCAAAAAGATGCAGGCTTTTGCCTCATTTTCGTCGAACACCTCCAGGGAGCATAGCATGAATGGTTCTCCCGACTTAAACGTAACTCTATCGGAAACTTCTGAAAACTCTCTTCGGAATTCCTCAAACAGTACTCCATTTTTATGGACAGGGAAACTTCCGACGTCGACCTATGGAGTTTTTCCCAAAGGGAAGACAAATCTCTCCGAGATTTCATGAAACAATTCAAGATCGTGATGTCAAAAATTAAAAAGTGGAAAGCCCTCGAATAACCGTGTACGATTCAGGATGCTTTTCACAAGACCACATACTTTATCATCATCGAAGAAGAGATGAAAGTTTTGTTGCAAACGCATAAGCCGGCAAAGGCATCCGCGAAAGACACTCTATCCAAGCAAAGCTAAAAAAAGAAAATCCCTCGTTCGAGCAGGGGAAGGACATCGCGTAATACCTGGACTCGGAACATCTCTTACAACAAAAACACCTTATGCAAGTTCAACCAAACAAAGGGTCACTCCACAACAAATTGTAAAGTTCTCGGAGCCAGGTTGACGGCAAAACTACTCGCAGGGGAAATTTCGGAGTTGTCCAGCATAAAAGACCTCACTAGAGAAACCGATTGACCACCTTGGTCCAATCAAGTGCCACCATGCGGCAACGTTCAAGGTACTCGAACAGAGAGAAAACACGAAAAAGGTTCGGAAGATAAAGGCAGCGACGTGAACCGTTTCCGAGTAAACATAATTATCAGAGGATCTCAATACTGTCAGGAAGATAAAGGCAGCACGATGGCGGTCGAAGCTTGTCCTGCAAGCCAAGAAGAAATGGAAGAAATCCAGAAAATGAAGATTTCCACATAAGGATAAAGCAGAAAAGGAAGATTTCCATGGCATGACGGAATGCAAAAAAGGAAGGCATATTAACCCTGAAGTCTATATAAGATAGATGAAGAGAAGGGGCACAGACACATTCAATTTTCCACACCAAAATACTTAGGGTTTACTAGTCTTAGGTGTTCATACTACAAAATTTGCCAACAGCTCACGTAGCCAAGGCTTATCACATGTTGTAACACGCTCATACGCAGATTCGGAATAAGATTTCTTTTTCCATCTTTCTTACCTTTGATTTCATATTCGTATTTTGTTGTTATCGTGTTTAAATCTTACCGCGTTTGACTCAAAACAATTTGGAATCTCTTGGAAAGTTAGCGTTCTCTCTGATTCTTCGTAACTAACAACATCTAAGTAGATATGTTCAATTCGTTTACGACACAAGTTCAGCTCGCCAATTGGCAAGCTGAACCTCACACATTCATCTTAGACAAATCATCTCTCATGACGTATCGTTTCGGGTTTTCGTTAGAATTATGTGATAAAAACCGTAAAACTCATTCTTATCGTATAAGTCCCGAATTAATTGTATAGATGGTCTCAGTTATCTTAAACACCGAAGTTACCTTATCCATATGATTGCTTCCTACGACTTGTAAAACACAAAAGATTATCACAAGTATAGGATTGAAGACGTCATTCTTCAGAGTAGTCATAAGGACACGTCTGTATTTATTAATCGTATGAAACGATAACGGCTAACTTAAATGCCAACATTATCCCACATATACGATTGATATAATTAGTTCACAAAGTTTATATCGTATCATCGTACGAAAGGCCGACTCTCCGATAGGAATCCTAAAAATCGCATAAACCGTAAAACGGTGCAACGAGGCCAAAAGTACGATAACGACCCACTTACAATTCCAGTCGAGAATTCGGCCTAAGGGAAATGACAGTCATAACTTGTTCTGAAAGAAATCTAAGAAAGGATTGTTTATGCAAGAGAATAAACTCGAAAAGGAAGATTTCTGTGGAAGGATCGAAGACATAAAATAAGGTAGATCAACCTTGAAGTCTATATAAGAGAGATAAGAAGGAAGAGCAAATACACGTTCAACAGGATGCAAAAGGGACCGTCATAACAAAATCCCGACAAAAATACTTCCTACGCAACATTAAAAAACGTTAACAACCTTCCGCATTTTGATGAAGAAACGAAAGAGAACAAAGCCGAGCGGGTTAACTTGGAATCCATTAAACAGTCTAATCCTTCGGATGAAGACACCGATGTCCACCCAAGGAGAAGAAAAGACCGCTCTAATCAGAAAGATTCTCAATTCTAAAAACCCATGACAGAAGAGGAAGAAAAATCTATTGGGTAGAACAAGAGACATTAGCCGAGGAGCAGGCTCAGATCATCCATGGTAAACACCGACATACTCTAAAGGCCATTAATGATGATCTCGATGAAATATGCAATCTCGAAGCGGTAAAATTGTAAATTCACCATGCTACCAGTGCAGCGCCAGAGATTGACCGACTCCCCGAGGACACTCAGAAAACCCCGTATACGGCACATATAACTAAGGAACAAATCTCTTACCTCAAAAAAATTAAAATCCACATGTATGACGGAACCACCAATCCAAAAGCTCACCTACAAACCTTTCGGATCGCGATGGCAAGATCAAAACTTAAGGAGGGCGAAAAGATGCAGACTTCTGCCTCATTTTTGTCGAACACCTCCAGGGAGTATCGCACGAATGGTTCTCCCGACTTATACATAACTCTATCGGAAACTTCCGACAACTCTCTTCGAAATTCCTCAAACATTACTTCATGTTCATGGACAGGGAAACTTTCGACGTCGACCTATGGAGTTTTTCATAAAGGGAAGACAAATCTCTCCCATATTTCATGAAACAATTCAAGATCGTGATGTCGAAATTATAGCCCTCAAAAAACCGTGTACGTTTCAGGATGCTTTTCACAAGGCCACAGGCCTTTATCATCATCAAGAAGAGATGAAAGTTCTATCGCAAAAGCATAAGCTGGCAAAGGCATCCGCGAAAGACACTCTTTCCAAGAAAAAGTTGAAAAAGAAAAAACCTCGTAATAACAAGTAAGTCCATCACGAGGGAGAGGCCTTCAAGGGGCGCATAACTATGCGATAAACCCGTCCTCTGAATAGGGAAGGACATCGGGTAATACATGGACTCGGAATGTCTCTTATGACGAAAACACCTTCTGCAAGTTCAACCAAACAAAGGGTCATTTCATAGCAAACTGTAAAGTTCTCGGAGCTAGGTTGACGGTAAAACTACTAGCAGGGGAAATGTTGGAAGTGTCCAGCATAAAAGACCTCATTAAAGAAACCGATCGACCACCCTAGGTCTAGGGGTGTCAAAATGGGTAACCCAACCCAAACCAATCCATAACTCATAATAGGTTAAATTCACCATGCTACCATTTGTTAAATGAGTTGGGTCAACCCATTACCCATTTAAATTAGTTGGTTAATGAGTCATAATAGGTTACCCATTATAATTTGATTATTATTTTAATAATTATTTTAATTGATAATTATAACATCATAGTTACATCATTAACACTAGATTACCAATTTCATTATAAACATCACATAAAAATTATTTGAGAGAAATTTTAAATGGAAAATTTTGATAGAAAATCTTTTGTAGAAAAATTATGACGAAAAAATTTAAAGGGAAAATTTTAANAGAAAAATTATGACGGAAAAATTTAATGGGAAAATTTTACGAAAAAATTTTGGCGGGAAAACTTCGTCGAGAAAACTTTTCTAGGGTAAATTCTCGACGAGAAAATTTTGACGGAAAAATTTATGGCGGGAAAATTTTTGAAGGGACAGTTTTCGACGGGAAAACTTTTGTCGTAAAAATTTTGGCGGAAAAATTTTGGCGGGAAAATTTTAGCGGGAAAATTTTGGCGGGAAAACTTCGTC
>OVBE01002104.1:0-32321 GCA_900406425.1 Iberis pinnata | reverse complement strand
CAAATGACTAACTAATTGATGACTTGGACAACTAAATAATAGGCTAATTCGTAACACACTAAATATCCGCTTCACGGTTGAGAAGTTTTTCATGAAGCTCCGAGAAGGTGATAGCCGATTCGCGATTTTTGAGGTCATCGACAACAGTCTTATATTCAGCAGGAAGACCATCCAGAATATATTCAACTAAATCATCAAGCTTAATTGGTTTACCTAGGAGAGCCAATTGATCCAATTTGGATTTCATGTACTGAAGGTACTCATCATTGGACTTTGTACCTTTAGTTGATTTCTTGAGCAGATCTTTAATTTGTTTGATGTGTCCCCTTGTAGGCTTGTTGTAAGTGTTTGCAAGAATCTCCCAGGCTTGGAGAGTTGTTGAAGCAAACGTGACCAGGGGTTATAAGAGAGCGTTGATGTAGCCTAGCAAGGCTATAAAAATGAGCTTATCATGTCTGGTCCAAGAAGTATACTCTGGATTAATGGATTTAACATTATTCACGACAATAGTCAAAGATGGAATGAGAGCAGTAGATTTGATAAACATGTCAAGATCGTGACCCTTAAGAAAGAGCTGGATATGTTTGCTCCAAGTGATGTAGTTGGTGGACATCAATTTGGTGATGCTTGTCATGTTAGTTGACAGCAGAGTGGTGGTGGGATCAGCATAATTAGAAATTGCAATGGCAGTGTTATCAGCTTCAATAGCCATTGATGGAGGAGCTGAAAATTTATTAGAAGTATTAGGTTAGGACCTAAACTCTGATACCATATAACATAGGTAAGTTAGGTAGATACATGGAGACCCTAATTCTATTTATGTAAACAGAGATATGTACGATATATAATTGATAGTGATTGTATATATATAAGGTGTACTAATATGTATATTGTAAGAGAGGGAATATTACTTAGTTTAAATATTAGTATAGCTCATTCTTTTTTTCTTTTTGATATCCAAATTTACTATGGACAAAAAAAAAAACAATCAATAAACGGGGAAAATAGTCTTCGCCAAGTGGTTAAACATCAATCAATCTTTGCACTTTTTCTCACCAGAGGCTCCACACAAATGCAAAACCTCACACAACATTACTATTAGAAATGGTTACGAATTGGGGTTTGCCGATCCAATTATGAGAAAAAACATCAATAAATGACATACGACTTATATAATAAATGTAACCCTCCAATATTGGTCAACATGTTCCTTGGCATTTTTCTCAATTTATTTGTCTACTTGCCAATAATTTTGCTTAACATTTCATTAAAAGAAAAAAGATTAAAAAAATAAACAATGTGAAAAGATTGTGTGGCGCATTGAACAAGGAAAGATTAGATGCGTCCGCTTTGTGCAAGTTGCAATATCCCTCTTGCGTTACAAGTCAACCTCGTATTCCTCGCAAATCCTATCTTATTGCTCTTATAACTAATTAGGAGTAGTATATGTTAAAATTGTCAACGTTTCTTCTTTTTTCTCCAAATTTGTTAGCATACTCTTTATTATAACATTATTCATCATATCATGCTTGTAAATATGATTTTTCAATTAAGGCTCCGCTTCTTTTTTGCTTTATAGAATTAAAAAAGGAGCATACACATATTTTCTCGTTCTAAAATATAGGATGTTTTAGAGAATTATTTATGTACTAAAATATTAAAAATTTTCGTACTTCTATGCAAATTTTATAGCTATTAAATAGTCCACATCCAATAATAAAATGTTAGCTTTTTATTGATTGGTCAAGTGTTTTTAATGAATAATATATAAAATATTTTAAATGAAAAAAACAGAATTTCATAACGCGCGCTCTTAACCAAAACATTTGTGGGTTTGTTTGCTTAAGTCTCTTGGGCCGTCGTGAAGCCCATGTGCACATCTTGTTATCAGCCTCTTCTCCAGCTGGGCCTTCAATCTTCTGCGAAGCCCATTTCCTGAAATCAGATTTGCAGTTTGTTAAATATGTTTTAACAAACTAACAGAAGCTTTTAAGCTTCATCTTCTTCTTCAATGATCTAAGCAACAGAGAGAGAGAGAGGAGGTTTCAACAGAGAAGAAGAAGAGCTCGGGTCTTAGAAGATTTACCTGAGATTTAGAGATTCATCAGGCTTGAAGAATCGGAGGTTGTATCTTTTGATTTAGTATCTTTTTGAGGTTTCTTGTGATACAAGTCAATATCATCTTCTTGTGTAACTTCCATTGTTTTGAGCTTTGAGCTCATATCTCTTAGTGGATTCATGGTGGTTTGGTTCCACTCCCAGTGAGTACATTCGTCGAACACTGGGTGAACAAAATCTTGAGTTGTTTATTTAAAGTACCTACAAAACAAATCAAACACAAATTAGAATCAAATCAAATAGATTCAAAGGTCTTGAGCTTAGGTTTGAGTATTAGAGTTATCCGCAATCATATATTAAATTCTCAACAAGTGGTATCAGAGAAAATCCAGGTTTAAGGATTGATTGCGATCAAGCTTAAGAATATCTCAGGTAAAGAAAACTTATTTGGTTTGTCTTTATCATCAAGAATCTTTGGAGATCTTGAAAGGTTTTGGTAGGTTGTGATCTCTCTTATTGCTATTCCACCATCCTACAAAAGAAAGAATCACAAGTAAAAGAGAACAGCCATGGAGCCTACTCTAGGCATATTTGAAATGGAAAGATTTGATGGAAAAGGAGACTTCTGTCTCTGGAAATACATAATGCTTGGTCAACTTGAGATTCAAGGCCTATTATCAGTACTTCAATAAGATCAGGAAGTAGATGAATCTATAAAAGGGGAAGAATCAGAGAAACCTGAAAAAGATGTCAAGGTTGATCCCAAGAAAGCTGACAAGGATCTCAGAGTGAGGAGCCTCTTAGGTACATGTCTAACAGATTCCATCTTAAGAAAGATTATGCATGAGAAAACTGCCTTAGGTATGTGGAAAGCTCTAGAAAAGGATTATCATACTAAGTCTTTACCTAACAGAATTCATCTAAAGAAAAGATTCTCCTGTTTTAAGATGGAAGAGCATAAGTCTATAGAAGAAAATGTTGATGTATTCCTAAAGCTCATAGCAGACATGGAAAGCCTCAAGATCACTGTTTCAGATGAAGATCAGATCATTCAATTGCTCCCAGGCCTTCCACCCCTGTATGACCAATTGGTTCATACACTTCAATATGGTTCAGGAAAAGAGACTATTACTGTCAATGAAATCATAAAAGACGCCTACTCAAAAGAAACTGAGTTAAAGCAGAAAGGTTTACTTAAAGGTAAACATGCTGCAAAAGGAATGTTTGTTGATCACAATAAAACTGACAAGAAGAATGGAAAAAGATAGGGCAAGAGTGATGGAAAAGGAAAAAGAAAAGGAAAAGATAAAAAGCACAAGAATAAAATAAACAAAGAAAAGACTGAGTGCTTTATATGTGGCAAGGAAGGGCATTGGAAAAGGGAATGTCCTGATAGAGACAAGAAAGGAAAACCAGAATCATCAGCTAACATTGTTACAGAGGTAGGACCTCGTCTTAGGAAACCTCTGGTCTTATTTGCTAGCCCTATATATACAGATGACTATATGCTAGAGTCATAGGTAGTTCAACCTTTGATCCTTATAGCTAGCACTCAATATAACAAAGGTGAATGGATGATGGATTCTGGTTGCACCTTCCACATCACTCCAAACAGAGAATTCTTGTTTGACTTTGAGGAAGTAAAAGGAGCTATTAAGGTCTTAATGGAAAATAACACACAAAGTGAAGTAAAAAGCATTGGAAAGGTGAAAATTGTAAATCCATATGGTTCATAAGTAGTACTTACTAATGTAAGGTACATGCCTAATATAAACGGAAATCTTATATTGTATGGAATGCTTGAGAAAGCAGGATGCAAGTACAGTGGAGAAGATTTTACTATCACATTTTACAAGGATGGATAGAAAGTAATGACTGGAAAATATGATGAAGGGTTATACTACCTTCAAGCTAAAGTTAAAGAAGCATAATTGAACTTGGTAGAATGAGCTGATAGAATGACAAGAATATGGCACTCCAGACTTGGCCATACTAGTCATAAGAATATGAAGCATTTAGAAAAGCAAGAGTACATTCCCGTGTCAGAAGTTAAGGAGCTGAGATTCTGTGAAAGTTGTACTTTGGGAAAAGCTCATAAACTAAGTTTCCCAGAAGCTAAACACAATAATAAGGGTATTCTTGATTATGTACATTCTGACCTATGGGGTTCTCCAAGTACACCAGAAAGCTTAGCAGGCTGCAAGTATTTTGTAAGTTTCATAGATGATTTCTCAAAGAAAGTGTGGGTTTATTTCCTCAAGACTAAAGATGAAGCATTCTCAAAGTTTAAAGAGTGGAAGGAAACAGTAGAGAATTCTACAGGAAAGAAATTAAAATGTCTAAGAACGGATAATAGTTTGGAATTCTGCAATTCAATGTTTGATAACCTATGTAAAGAAGCTGGGATAAAGAGACATAAGACATGAACTTATACTCCTCAACATAATGGTGTTTCAGAGAGAATGAACAGGACCATCATGGATAAAGTAAGATGCATGCTTGCAGAGACAGGATTGGGCCAAGAGTTTTGGGTAGAGGCCACATCTACTGCAATTTATCTGATAAACAGAACTATTAATTCAACCATTAAGTTTAGATTACCAGAGGAAGTTTGGACAGGGGTAAAACCTGATTTGTCTAACCTAAGAAGATTTGGATTTTCAGCTGATGTTCACAATGTACAAGGAAAGACAAATCCAGGAGCTATAAAAGGTGTATTCCTTGGTTACCCTTTTGGTGTTAAGGGCTATAGAGTTTGGCTACCGGAAGATGGATATTGCACTACAAGCAGAAATGTAGTTTTTTATGAAGATAAAATATATAAGGATATAGTCAGTTCAAGAGCAGAAAATGAACATCGGATCAAGTCAGATAAAGATACTCATAATTCCAGAAAGGAATCAACTTTCAGGCAAGAACTTGCTAAAGTGTCAAAAGGTTTAGGGGGTATTTCTCAAGGTGGAGCTTCAGTTAGCAGTGACTCAGAATCAGGAACATAATCAGAGAGTGAGACAGAGGTGTTAGCAGAATCAGAAGAGATTGAGGGTCTTCAGTTTAATGATCCAGAAGGAACAAAATCTCAAAATCTTGATGATTATCTATTGGCTAGGGACAGAAACAGAAGACAGATATATAAGGCTTCCATCTAGATATGAAGATGTTAATCTAGTTTCATATGCACTGTCATCAGCAGAAGATATAGAACTAGAGGAACCTAAGAATTATGATGAAGCAATGAGAAGTAAAGACAAAGAAAAATGGAGAGAAGTTGCATCAGAAGAAATGAGCTCACTAATGAAGAATCATACGTGTGATCTAATTGTTATGCCAGAAAACAAGAAATTGGTGGGGGGTGTAAGTGGATATTCAAGCTGAAGCAGGGAATTCCTAGAGTAGAAGAAAAGAGATACAAGGCCAAACTAGTAGCCAAGGGGTTCTCACAGAAAGAAGGTGTTGATTATAATGAGTTTTTTTCACCAGTGGTAAAGCATGTTTCAATTAGAATCATACTGTCAATTGTTGTCAACCTAGATTATGAACTAGAGCAGATGGATGTTAAAATTGCTTCCTTACATGGAAACCTGGAAGAAAGGATTTTAATGAAGCAGTCTGAAGGGTTCATAAAAGAAGGTGAAGAAAACAAAGTGTGCTTGTTGAAGAAGTCTCTATATGGTCTAAAATAATCTCCTAGGCAATGGAATATTAAGTTTAACACATTTATGAAACGGGAAAAATTTTAGAGAAGTTAATATGATTTGTGTGTTTACATGAAGAATTAGAATGCTACTAGAGTCGTGTACCTACTACTCTATGTTGATGATATGCTTATAGCATCTGGTGATAAGCAGGAAATAAGGAAGATCAAAGAAAGCCTAAGCAGAGAATTTGAAATGAAAGACTTGGGAAAGGCTTCTCGAATTCTTGGAATGAATATTCACAGAGATAGAGAGAAGGGAATTTTAATACTCTCACAAAGAAAGTATCTTGAAAAGGTGTTAAATACATTTAATATGTTTGATACCAAGGCTACAGTTACACCTTTGGCACCACATTTCAAATTTAAAAGTCTGACTAAAGCTGAAGAAGTGTTAGAAGCAGAGCATATGGAAAAAATTTCATATGCTAGTGTTGTAGGAAGTCTGATGTATGCCATGATAGGCTCCAGACTAGACTTAGCCCATGAAGTTAGGGTTGTTAGCAGATTTATGTCTAAGTCTAGTAGAGATCACTGGTCAGGAGTTAAATGGTTACTCAGGTACCTTAAAGGAGCTTATCAGACAAATTTGACATTCAAGAAAGAGACAAGTTTTAGCATAAAAGGGTTTTGTGACTCAGATTATGCAACTGATCTTGACAAGAAAATATCAGTGATTGGTTTCATTTTCAAAGTTTGGGGCAACATTGTAAGTTGGAAATCAAATTTACAATCAATTGTTGCACTATCAACTACTGAATCAGAGTATATGGCATTAACAGCAGCATCAAAAGAAGCTATTTGGTTAAAGGGATTTTGTACAGAGTTGGTTTTAAACAAGATTCAGTTGAAATTCATTATGATTCACAAAATGTTCTAGCCCTAGCAAAGAATACAATATTTCATGAAAGGACTAAGCATATTGCTACAAAATATCATTTCATCAGAGAAGTTGCAGCAGAAGGCACAGTGACTCTATACAAAATTTATACAAACAAAAATCCAGTAGACTTTCTAACTAAGGTCTTACCAGGGCCTAAGTTTGAATTGTGCTGCGATTTGGTTAACCTAACCTGATGAGTCAGGCCATCCTCAGGTTCTTCTCTATCTTCATTATTCCCTCGCAATTGTCAATACGAGTTACTAGTTAGTTTCTGGTCATTGAAATTTTAATGGAGCTTTAGTTTTGTTACCTAAGGAGGTTCTGGCTCAGGAAGACATCAGTTTGCCTGTTCCAGGTGGAGCTATATGTATCAGTGGTTAAAGGGGTTCAATTTTCTCAAAGGTTCAAGTTTTAGAATAATGGGAGTCTAGTTATTTGAGTAGTTTACATGTGATTGTTTCGTCTTCAAAGGGGTTATTAGTTCCAAGATCTTATTCTGATGGTTTTCCAGTGAGTACATGTATGAAGAAATTAGTAAGAGTTTATCAGTTGTGGTTCATCAGTAATCTCTAACAAAATCAGAAGAAGTTCTTTTGTGGAATCGAGTTTTACCTGGGTTTGAATCTAAAGAGTCTGAGATTTGGGTGAAGAAGCTGAAGCGTCCTGTAGATATACGAAATATTAGAGGGTTTGAGTCTCGGTTATTGGAATCTGTCAGCTTTCTAGAGTTGATTGAGGTTTGGTTCCATTGTCAGCTTCTTGTGTAACTTCCATTGTTTTGAGCTTTGAGCTTATATCTCTTAGTGGATTTATGTAGGTTTGGTTCCACTCCCAGTGAGTAGATTCGTCGAACACTGGGTGAACAAAATCTTGAGTTGTTTCTTTAAAATACCTACAAAAAAAATCAAACACAAATTAGAATCAAATCAAATAGATTCAAGCTTAGGTTTGAGTATTAGAGTTATCGACAATCATATATCAAATTATCAACAACATCTTATATTTTGGAACGGAGGGAGTATTTGTTAGGAATAATACAAGTTCAATACTTTGATTAAGTAATTATCATGGACATTTATAAGATAAATATAATTTAATTATTGGTTTAACTTATTTATCTCAGGTGTTTGCGTTCGCTAACTTTAACTAGATTTCTGATTAAGCTACAGTACTTATGATAGTTGGTGGTTAACGGTGTTGAATCCGGATGTTTTTTTTACTCTTTCTACCTTGCAAGAAACAAGTAACACTTGTGACTGTTTATGCATGTGAGTTTCGGTTGAAACCTTAAACTGAAGCGGTTCAATGATACGGACAAGATAAATAATTGGAAAATGCTACACAATTAATATGGAGACGTAAATCTTTGGTTTACTTGTCATGGGATTGGATAGAGCTATAGGGAAAGTCTTTACGTATGTCCTAAAAAGCCTAAATTACTGGGAACATCTAAACCCACTCACAGGTCATAACCCGACCCGGTTAAAGATCCATTCAATTAAACCCACGTGGACAGTAAACCATTTACTATAAAATCAGCCCACCACGCTCTTCTCATATCTCCCGCTTTATCCCTAAAACAATAACTGAAAGAGTGTGAAACAGAGATTTATAATGGCGGCAAAACCCTTGACGTTTATTATTCTCGCAATGCTTCTACTATCAAATTCACCAGAGATCTACGCCGGACACAACTATGGCGACGCTCTCCGAAAAAGCATTCTCTTTTTCGAAGGTCAACGATCAGGCAAACTCCCGCCAGATCAACGCCTTACATGGCGCCGCGACTCCGCTTTGCGCGACGGTTCCTCAGCCGGCGTCCGTCTCCACTTTCCAAATTTTCTCTTCTATTGGATCATCACTGATAGAAAGATTTCGTTTTTATTCAGGTGGATTTGACGGGAGGCTACTATGACGCCGGAGACAATGTGAAATTCGGTTTTCCGATGGCGTTCACGACGACAATGCTGTCGTGGAGCGTCATCGATTTCGGAAAAACGATGGGACCTGAGCTGAAAAACGCAGTGGCAGCCATTAAATGGGGAACGGATTATCTAATGAAAGCGACTCAGATTCCTAGCGTCGTCTTCGTCCAAGTTGGAGACGCTTATTCCGATCATAATTGTTGGGAACGTCCTGAAGATATGGACACATTACGAACCGTTTACAAAATCGACAAGGACCATCCTGGATCTGAAGTTGCCGGCGAGACTGCAGCCGCTTTAGCCGCCGCATCAATAGTCTTTGAAAAACGCGATCCAACATACTCCAAACGCCTCCTCGACAGAGCAGCAAGGGTATCTTTTTTCAACTTTAACGTTCTTTTTAAATTTTAATAAACAAACAAAATAAAATACTTTGCTTGCTTGCTTGCTTGACAAAATAATTCTCTCTTTAATGCTTTTCCGTACATTTTTGATTTTCGCTTGTTCAAATTCTTGACTAACACGCTACTTACACTTCACTTTCTTAAAAAATAAACATTACAATTAAAATAAACAAAATTTGACACTTTTTTAAGTCATGAATAGGGTGGACATTCAGTTTATTCGGTTTGTTCGGTTTTTTTGGTTTTTTATTTTTTTGGTCGAATTGAACCGAACCGAACTTTCGGTCCGTATTGGGTTTGTTCATTCGATTTTTCATTTTTGAATTTCAGTTTATTTGGTTCAGAAATCTTAATTTTGGTTAATTTTTGATTTTTCGGTTATTTTTTGTTTCGTTTTTTTGTTTTTCTAGGTTTTTTCGGTTTTTTTATTTATTTTAACAAGATCGGTTCGGTTCGGTTAATTTATTAAAAAAAAAAATTGTCACCAAACCAAAAACCGAACTAAAATAAAAAAATATGCCGAATTGAACTGAACTAACCGAGTAAACCAAACCTAAGTAACCGAAGTAAATTCGGTTCGGTTTAAATGCCCACCCCTACTCATGAATAAAAAATTGGTAAATTGTTGCAGGTGTTTGCATTCGCTAATAAATACAGAGGAGCGTATAGTGATAGTCTTTACCAAGCAGTGTGTCCTTTTTACTGCAATTTCAACGGTTACGAGGACGAGTTGCTTTGGGGAGCAGCATGGCTTCACAAAGCTTCTAAAAAACGAGTGTACAAAGACTACATTGTGAAGAACAAAGAGATTCTGAGAGCTGGAGATACGATCCACGAGTTTGGTTGGGACAACAAACATGCTGGGATTAATGTCTTAATCTCTAAAATGGTACTAATGGGCAAAGCAGATTATTTTCAAAGTTTTAAGCAAAACGCTGATGAGTTTATCTGTTCTTTATTGCCTGGAATTTCGCACCCTCAAGTCCAATATTCACAAGGTAACAATAACCAAAAAGAATATAACATATAGTAGTTTCTTTCGATAAATTTATTATTAAACATGTATATATGTACACAGGAGGACTATTAGTGAAAAGTGGAGGGAGTAATATGCAGCATGTAACATCTTTGTCATTTCTGTTATTAACATATTCTAATTACCTAAGCCACGCCAATAAGGTGGTGCCATGTGGCCAATTTACAGCTTCTCCAGCTCTTCTCCGTCAAGTCGCCAAACGTCAGGTATATTATTAACTAACTAACCAACATTTCTATGTTTTAATTAACACTGAGACATTGATTAATCCAAGTGTTTTTTTGGGTGTTGTAAGGTGGACTACATACTAGGAGATAATCCGATGAAAATGTCGTACATGGTTGGGTATGGTTCAAGGTTTCCACAGCGAATTCACCATCGTGGCAGTTCGGTTCCTTCGGTTGTGGACCATCCTGCTCGTATAGGATGCAAAGATGGTTCACGTTATTTTCTAAGCCCGAATCCTAACCCTAACTTGCTAATTGGCGCCGTCGTTGGTGGGCCTAATGTGACTGACGATTTTCCAGATTCGAGGCCTTCCTTTCAGCTTACTGAGCCCACGACTTACATCAATGCACCTCTATTGGGCCTTCTTGGTTACTTCTCTGCACGTTCTTGATTTTCTTGTTTGCTTGTGGTATGTGTAGAGGTGTGCTGATAACTAGGCCACTCACTCTATCACTTATTGCAATTTGATTAGTCTTTAAGGCCATGAAAATGAAACAATAGGAGAAGAAACCATTCATAAGCCATTAATTTGTATACAAATATATGATGATTTGTGAACACAAATGATGACCCATCTTACTTTGGAAGCAAAATGTACTCGTATTGAATGATATTACTCCTTTGTTTTGTGAACATAAAGATGTCTTATATATGGAAACAATTTGAGATTTCTATATATATATATATATAGATAGATAACACCATTATATTAATGTAATATGGGACTTTTTTAGAGATCAAACCAATAAGCCCACTCAAAGGGTCAATTCCACTCCAATGACCGACCTTGTCTTTTCCAATATGACTATATTTAAGGGGTTGACCAATGGTCGGGCCACCTTTAAAGCAAAGCCACACAAAATGCTGAAGTGTCTAAATACTTTAATCCTTGAAAGACCCGATCCAACAAAATTTTGGATCCTTAAAAAATTTGTCCATTCTATTACAATTTGTTAAATGGCTAACTATAAAAAAAATTTACTATAAAAAATATATTTTCAGATTTTTCTAAATCACTTTCTGTCATAGATATATTAAAATTTTAGTTTTCTTTTTATCTAAATTTTGAAAAAAAATCTAAGAATATGGACTCTTTTTGGTAATATTTATTTTCAAATTATATTTCAGATATACGTAAATTCTTTTTGGAAAAAAAATTGGTTCTCTGCCCATCCTTTGGATAGGACCTGATTGTGAAAGAATTCTGAAGTTTATATAAAACTCAAGAAATGAAATTTTTAGGAAATTGCATCTCTTAAGGCATACAATGGCTTTACAAGTGAGGGTATAATTAGCCAAATTAGATGGATTTGTAGGTCCTATAAATCAGAGAAACAAATTATTTTATGTTGAATATTTGGTGGTTTTATTGACTAATAAGTCTTAAGTACAATTATCATCAGTTGCTTTCCGCTAACACAAGAAGGCTATTTTGTCTCTCATTCTTTTTTCTCTCTTAGGTATTTGGTCAAACAGATGGTGGTCGCTCGTAAACAGTTAACGAACTAACTAGAGACGAAGACGAGGGCTTCAGCCGAGTAATCTGGGGTTATGGAAGGTGTTGAGCTGGAGCTAGAGAGAAGAAGCAAGTTCTTGAACAGTTTGATACAAAAGAAGAAGGCAAAAGAGCAACAGGATCAGAAAGACGAGTTCAATGTTCGACTTAGGGGTTCGGATATGCCATTGCCGCAGCAGAATAGGGCCTTCAGTTTGGCTCGTGAGCTCTTGAATACCATGCCTGGAAAGGCAGACAACAAACGACTCGCTTTCGCCCTAAAAAAGGTACTATTTGGGTCTCAAGTCGAATACTTTCTCTTCTCGATCTTGCTTTATTTGAAGATTTTTACTTGTATGTATGACGAATCTACACTTCATAGATGGTCCCGTATTTGTTTTGGGGTTTCGTTCTTGTCTATTTGCAGCTTCGGTTAGTCTTCCTCATTTGGCCCTTTTTTGTACTGCGAGGTCAATTTTAGTCCCAGTTTCTTTGTTATAAAGTGTCCTTGTTGCTTAATGAAATAGATTTTGGAAATAAATTAGGTCAATTGTGAACTGGACATGCAACATTTGCTATGTGTTGATAACTCTGAAACAGCTGAACCTTGCCTCAATCCAATCTTCACATTATCTTCTGATAGACCAGTCTGGCATTACTTTATAATCTGAAGATATTGTTCCTTCTTAGAAGGCGTTGATAATTAACTTTTGATTTTGTCAATGGAGTACATAGGTAGAGGAAGCATTGATTAATACATGTTCAAACAACTTTGTGATGCTCAAAAGTGAATGAAAGTTGCACCCTTTTAATGGAAAGCGGTCAAGTGAAAAAAACTGGTGTTAGATTATCGTGTGGCTTTCTGTTTGTTTCAGGGTTCAGTAATCTCTTATTAATGGCTAAATTGATCTTCTTGTTTCTGATAATCGATCCCTTATTCTCTAAACAGACCTTCATATGTTTCTTATCTCCTATATTCAGCTTCTATGTTGGCCATGGAACTGTGCCTTTATCAAACGACCTCTTTACTTTGTCTTACATTTCAGGACTTCGATTCTGCATATGGTCCGGCATGGCACTGCATTGTTGGGACCAGCTTTGGTTCTTACGTCACTCACTCTATTGGAGGATTCATATATTTTCAGATTGACAAGGTTCATGTTCTTCTCTTCAAGACTGCAGTGGAGCCGTTAGATCACCAATGAGAAAGAAACACCCTTTCGATTTCTGTCTTGTATTCACACTTTGAGATCAGTTCGATTAATCTTGCAAGACAAAATCTTTGATGCAAACACTCCTTATTGTGTAATTACAATTGAATGGTTTCGACTTCACATATTCAAAGTTATTGCACATTAAAGAACTCATCTGCGAAAATATAAGGTTTATTAGGATAATCATCACCTGTTTTTGGTGGTGGACATACATATAATCATAAACAACACAATAATATTCAGATGTAGGTAAATTCAAAAGCTCCAAATGATGTTTATATACATTGTCCCTTCTATTAATACAAAGTGCTGGTTCCTTCCTTCCACCCTCTCTTCACATCACACAACATTTAGCTGGTACCTTTGGATCTCCTCTAGCCTCCTCATTACCTGTAGAAATAAGACTTTGATATGAGCCACATAGTCCAAAGATTTATCAGAAGCAAACACAGACATGTTTGTCTGAGGTAATAAATGGTAAACCATGTTTAGTTTTGCAGGTACAGAAATTACCTTCAGAGGGCTGAGGTAACTTTCGGTTATGCGAAGTCATCATTTCTTTTTTCAGCTTAACCAGTATGTCCTCCATTGTGTATTCTCGCCTCCAGTTGGTGAGCATAGGGAAGAGACTTGGTTCAACCTGATTGTATATTTTGATAGAACTTATCAGACTTGGCAGAATAAGCAGATATTAATAGCCACACACATGAAACAAGCCAATGTCTTACCACTCCAGTTTCTGGGTTAACACAAGCCATGTTAATCCGGGTCTGGAATCTCACACTTGGTGGACTCTCTGGGTATTCCTTCCCACAGAAAAGCTTCAGCTGGAAGATTTTCCCTTCGTATGCAGTCTATAATATATTCATCCATCACCAAAGAAACATCAATCATCTCAAAATACAAAAAGCACAAACAATCTTCTTTATTTCTCTACACTCTAATCAAATATTGCTCAAGAAATGTAGCCACAAATGACACAGCTAAAAGTTGATGGATCATTTCAAGGAAAAGTCATATTAACCGAAACAAATGAACAAAACGTAGAAGAAGAATACAAAGCATCCAGAAAAAGCATCGACATGATTTTTCTTCTATTTCACCCAAAAGTGTTGAAAAAATGCATCTTAATCTATCAAATGCATACACAGAGAAAGAGGAAGATACATACATTATGAGGACCAAGAATGGTGCCAGTCCAAGATTGCATATAAATATCATCAGCATCGTCCATTCCATAGCTTACAGTACCATCTCCAATACCTTTCTCACCTCTTTCAAGCTCTTCCAACAATCTAAAGTTCCTTGGAACTACACCCAAGAAAAAGAGAAAAAATCAAGCAGATTCATCAAGAAGGTATTTCGTGCGTATAAGATTATCAATCGGAGATCGCGGATCCGGTCACATTCTGTTTAGAACGTTCGGGAGGAAAACTAAGTGAATCGAATCAAATAAAAAACCCTAGATCCGAAATTGAATTGACGAGAGCGATGGTGAAATAGACAAATTGAAGAGAACAAGAAACGGAAAAAGGATCGGACTTACCAACGACCTTGGCTTCCTCGGAACTCATCGCGGGATCGTCGAAGAACTTGGGAAAGAATAATTAGGGTTAGGTGAGAGAAAAAAAATAGGCAAATAGCGAATAGAGAAATCAGAAAGAAGGAGAACTGTTGACCACAAGGATATGGAGATTTTTGAGGTTGAGTGCTTTTAATTTCAATCCAAATATATTGAGAGAACTAATGGCGTGCTATTATATTATTTAACTGACATTTAAGTTTTTAATCATGCAACTGATTTTTTATCAGTGAAAGTTTAAATGCAAAATGTTTGCATTTGGAAAATTCACACCATTATGTGATATTTACTGAAGTGATCATATTTATATCATTTAAGGCATTTAGTACAACTAGGTTTTAGATACACATTACACACTAATTCTCTCATATATTTATTATGGTTAAATCAACTAATTATATAATTTCAAATGTTATATTTATTTTTATAATAACTTATATAGAATATAGTAGTTAGTTTCCAAAAATTTATAGTTGTTTTCGAGTTATATTCCATGTAATACTTAATTAAAAATGATAATGGTACATATTTTGAATCTTAGAAAAAAAAATTTAACCATTTCATTTTTCCATCTCAAAGTGAAAAGGAGAAGAATGGCTAATAGCAGTTAAAGCGGAAGCTAAGAGCGGAAGCTGAGAGCAAAAGTTGAGAGTTGAAGCTGAAAGCCGAAGATGAGAGCCGAAGCTCAGAACTAATTTTTTTAGGATATTCTCAAAAATACCACCAAAAAGTAGGTTTATTCCAAAAATACCACATATTCCCAAAATTTTCAAAAATACCACAATTTTTATTAAAAAAATACCACATAAATATTTTTTTTCTTCAAATTCTACAAATTTGAAATTGCTTTTAAATTTACAATTAAAATCCTAAAACGCCCAAAACCAAACCATATCTCCCTTTCAAAACTAAATCATAAACTCTATTTAATTAACCCAAATCCAAAATTTTAAATTATAAACCCTCAAAATTTATTTTCTGTGTTTGTGGTATTTTTACCACATTTGAGAATGTATGATATTTTTTGAATTTTTAGGAGCGTACGATATTATTGGAATTTGAAATTTTTTGATGGTATTTCAAGAAGTTTCTCATTTTTTATCTTAAAAAATAATTTATATAGTAAGACACTACAATAAAATAAAATAAAATTAAAGAGTTTAAAAATAAATAAATAAAATTTGAAAAGACTATATAGAGTTTATTTTAGCATATACTAATTTTTGAGTTTTTTATCATTATATGAATTTGACAAATCAAAACCAAAAATCTTCAATGATATTTGTTTAAATTTATAGAGTTTCATATATAAAAATTCATTATAATTATATTAATTTTCAATGTATAAACTATAAGATTCTACTAATATAATGTAAATAACATAATTTTTTAGTTTATAAACCCATTATAATCAACTAGAAGTTATTCTGAATTTTAGGTAAAATATATTATAATATATTATTTGTACATTAAGAGATTTTATAAATGATTTTAAATGTTTTTCACTAAAAAAGTTTCAAATTCTCAAATTAAAAGAACTTAATAATTTATGGAATAAAGCTAGTTGAGGTTAGAAAAGTTTACAGAAAAAGAGAAAGAAAATTCTCTGATTCTAAGCGTTATAACGCATAAGGTATGAAAGTAGTTCCATAAAAAGTGGCACACATGTCCTTCTTTTTAAAACTATTGTTGATTGCATTGAGCCCACCATGGTATAACGTAACGTCTCTCGAAACTCGTTTCCAATCTAGCTTTATATGCAACCAAACTATTTGTTTTCTCTCTCTCCCAACTTTAAAACTCTTAAATATCATACCTCAATTTATATATTTTCTTACCCGACCCCTCAAACTTCTTGAAATCATCAGTAAACCTTTCATACGATTATTTTAACACATAACCGATTTTAACCAAACACAAACTCATAATTATCTTTCTAAAATTGAAAATTGATTTTGAAGATACGTTATATTTTAAATAAAATATTTTGAACTCTTGTTTATATTATGTGTATACACTTTAATATACTTTATTAAATAAATATAATATATTTATTTATATATAAATTTATTAATGTATAATAAATAAATATATATAATATAATATTATATATAATAAATAAATATTATATATATTATTTAATAAATATTATATTATATATTATTTTATTTTATATATATTATATAATCCGTATTTGATAAAAAATATTTAATATATAAATAAAATAAATGTATTAATTATATTAATAAATTTAATATATTTACAAATAAATAAAATATTATTTACTTTATTTATTTAAATGTGTATAAATAAAATATTATATTAATATAAAAACTTATATAAATTTTATTATAAAACTAATATATAATTATTTTATATAAAATTAATATTTTTAATATGTAAACACTTTAATATCGTTTATATTTTTTATATTTATGAGTTAATTAATATTTTAGTTTATACTTTTATATCTTATATAATATTGTTTATGTGTATTTCTAACACTTTTGTGAATAAATAAACAATAATTGAAAATATTTAATTTTAAATATAACGTTTAAAGTATTCACAAAAGTTAATTTTCAATTTTAGAAAGACAAGTTTGGGTAGGGTTTGGTTAAAATCGAAAATGGGTTAGAATTGGGTTTGGTTTGAGTTTTAATTTTAAGCAAAACACGATTTATAATCGCGATTTCAGCTTATTAATCGTATAAGGGGTTTACTGATGAATTCGAGTAGGTTGGGGGGTGTCAGGTAAAGAGATGAATAAATTCAGATATGATACTCAAGAGCTTCAAAGTTGGAGGGAGGGGAAATAGTTTGGATGCATATAGTTTAGGGGTGTGGTGAAGTTAACCTTAACATCTATGGTAAATATATGTTTTCAATTTTGATTAAAATTTATACATAGACATTTTAGTTCTACATATTATCTCACCCAACTACGACATATACGGCTAAGAATTTAATATATAAAATATCGGTCTTTAAATGACATAAATCTTTATTAGCTTAGTTGATAGATCTCATTTTTCAAAACGAGATGAGTCCTATGAATAGATCTTCATCACTTTATCTCTTTTTTTGTTTAATAAATTTTTTTAATAGTCGGCTCAAACTTAAATTTCGCTTTGAGCCCATTTAATATAGAACAAGGCATATATAAGAAACGAACAATTTTTTCTAGCATTTCTTTTCGTTAGCTTTAAAAGTCAACATCGAACGTCATAGAGTAAAGCGTTGATAGCTACGCTCAACCTCTTCTCTTATATATATCGACTGAAATCCAAATTCTATAAGAACTTCATAAAATATTTACAAAATGAATAAATTTTATCGTGTTGATTTCATAAAATCGCCCAAACTATGTACATTCAAACTAATTTCCCTTAATTTTGTTCCTCTTTAAAACATCCCCACAACTTGGATATTTTATTACTTGACCACATAAATTTTCCAATCGCAACACTAAACCATTCTTGCAATTAATAAGTCTAATTTACGATTTGGCATTAATAAAACGCGATCACAAATCGCGATTGAACTTAATTCAAACCAATCCGGATATAAATCTTATACCCAAACTATATTATTTTAACTTGAACAATTTAGATGCTTTCGTATAATGAATAATCCAGCTACTTTCACATTACGTGAGAGGAACACTTGATGTTAGACCATTCATGGATGAGAAAACAACATATAGTTTGGGGGTGTAGTGAAGTTTGGATTCATATAGTTTGGGGGGTGTAGTAAAGTTAACCATAAAATCTATGGTAAAAATATGTTTTCAATTTTGATTAAAATTTATACATAGACATTTTAGTTCTACACATCATCTCAACAAACTACGACATATATAAACAGTGTCGGACTTGAGATCAATTGTTTATGGATCAGAATCTAATATATAAAATATCGGTCTTTAAATGACATAAATATTTATTAGCTTAGTTGGTAGATCTTATTTTGCATAACGAGAAGAGTCATATGAATAGATCTTTATCACTTTCTCTCCCTTTTTGTTTAATAAATTTTTTTAATAGTCGGCTCAAATTTAAATTTCTCTCTGAGCCCACTTATATATAGAACGAGGCTTCTATAAGAAACAAACATTTTTTTCAAGCCTTTCTTTTCGTTAGTTTTAAAAGTCAACATCGAACGTCATAGAGTAAAGTGTTGATAGCTACGCTCAACCTCTTCTTTAAGAACTTCAGAAAATATTCACAAAATGAATAAATTTTATCGGGTTGACTTCATAAAACCACCATCCATACTATATACATTCAAACTAATTTCCCCTCAATTTTGTACCTCTTTGAAACATCCCTAGAACTTGGATATCTCATTACTTGACCACTTAAATTTTACAATCTCAAAACTAAACCACTCTTGCAATTAATCAGTCAAATTTGTGATTTGACATTAATAAAACGCGATTACAAATCGCGATTGAACTTAATTCAAACCAACCCGATTATAAATCTTATACCAAACCATATGATTTTAACTTGTTAAATTTAGCTTCTTTCGCATTATGAATAATCCAGCTGCTTTCACATTACGTGAGAAGAACACTTGAGGTTAAACCATTCATGGATGAGAAAACAGCATATAGTTTGGGGGTGTAGTGAAGTTTGTATGTATATAATTTGGGGGTGTAATGAAATTAACCTTAAAATCTATGGTAAAAATATTTTTTCAATTTTGATTAAAAGTTATACATAGACATTTTAGCTCTCCATATATCTCACCCAACTACAACATATATAAACAATGTCGGACTTGAGATCAATTGTTTACGACTCTGAATCTAATATATAAAATATCGGTCTTTAAATGACATAAATCTTTATTAGCTTAGGTGGTAGATCTCATTTTCATAACGAAATGAGTCCTATGAATAGATCGTTATCACTTTCTCTCCCTCTTTTTTAATAAAAAAATTTAATAGTCGGCTCAAATTTAAATTTCGCTCTGAGCCCATTTATATATAGAACACAGTCTGTATAAGAAACAAACATTTTTCTAGCCTTTCTTTTCGTTAGCTTTAAAAGTCAACATCGAACTTCATAGAATAAAGTGTTGATAGCTACGCTCAACTTCTTTTCTTATATATATCGACCGAAATCCAAATTCTTCAAGAACTTCAGAAAATATTCACAAATAAATAAATTTTATCGGGTTGACTTCATAAAACCACCCAAACTATGTACATTCAACTAATTCCTCCTCAATTTTGTACCTCTTTAAAACATCCCCATAACTTGGATATCTCATTATTTGACCACATAAATTTTCCAATTTCAACACTAAACTACTCTTGCAATTAATAAGTCTAATTTGCGATTTGACATTAATAAAATGCGATCACAAATCACGATTGAACTTAATTTAAACCAACCCGATTATAAATCTTATACTCAAACCATATGATTTTAACTTGAACAATTTAGCTGCTTTCGCATGATGAATAATCCAACTACTTTCACATTACGTGAGAGAAACACTTGAGGTTAAACCATTCATGGATGAAAAAACAACAAACAAGATACAACATCAAGTTGCCATTTAACTACTTAAGAAAGCAGATGCCATAGCAAACTCCTCGGGAAACAAGAAGCTCACTCTTATTCCAATTAACAAGGATAAAACCAGCAGTAAACATAGACGATGACTATATATTTTCATAATTCACATCGATTTTGTTAGATGTCTCGAGTAACACCATTTTGCAATGTAAAGTATGATTGAATTTGTGAACCATAATATCTTTCCCTTTCCTCGGATGTGCATTGCATGAACGAAAGTTCCTTTTTCTTGCGTTATATCCTCTCTCAATGTGCCTTGCATCAATGAAAGCAATCTTTTTTGTTACAGCTAAATCGATTCTAAATCAATGAAATGAAATTGGAATTGAATTTATGTTCTTAAGTAAACTAAAATTTGATATTTACCAGCTACGAAGTAGGCTCCATGAAACCACCATTGTAAACAACATAACATAGATCTTCATAATTAGCTCAGATTTTGTATTATGAAGAAGAATCTACAGAAAAAGGAATGACCAATCTTGTATGAATTGAGAGAAAGACATAGAGAGAGAGAAACAAAAAAACCCAGAGAAAACCCTACATCTCAAAAGAGAAGAGGAAGAAGATGAAGATGAAAGCTTGGAGCCCGCATTATCTATTATATGAGGAAAATATCTCTAAATGTGTTTGATAACATACCTAAATCGATGAAGAAGATGATCTTAATTTAAAATCATATAGATTTTTCAAGTTAATATTTGGGTATAATATATAACCAGGTTGGTTTGAGTTAAGTTCAATTGCGATTTGTGATCACATTTTATTAATTTCAAATCGTAATTTAGGCTTATTAATCGTAAAAGTGGTTTAGTGATGAGATTGGAAAATTTAGGTGGTCAAGTAATGAGATATCCAAGTTTATGGGTGTTTTAAAGAGGTACAAAGTCAATGAGAAAATAGTTTGAGTGTATATAGTTTGGTTGGTTTAGTAAAGTCAACCCAATTTTATCCTCAAGTTATCATTTTTCTTCTTTTTCAATGCCAAATAAAAATATTATATCTTCAAGTTTATTATTTTCTAAAAAGTCCAAGCGAAAGAAATATTTTTTTAAGAAACTTATTATAGAAATTTATTCTTTCCAAAACTTGTGACACCGTATCTGCATGATTATTCCACAATAGTGACATTATAACATCTTTGGAAATATATTACAAAAATAATCAAGATACCAAGTGTAAAACACCATCAAATCCTCGTACCAAATCAGTCTTTTGTGTAATTAATCATTTATCAATCTTTTATTGTGTTTTGTCATCAATGTTTTATCTGTGTTAACTCTATGCTTCTTAATTTGGAATCATATATTGAAAAAGTTATAAAAAAAGTTCTCTCTCCCATTCGTTCTCTCTCTCTTTTTTTTTTTTTTTTTTGCGAAATCAGATATGAGAAGTAGAAGGCGGTGAAATCTAAGAGAAAAGCCTCCTCTTCACCAGGAGAGCAATAATCCTCGTGCTTCGCGACCCCCAGATTTGCCGGCGACTCCAAAATCAGCGAGTTCGCCCATGCTCCTTTGAATCTTTCGCCACTGCAAACCTTCTTCTTTATTCGCTCATGCAGGTTCATCGTGCGATGGTCTAGGGTGAAACTACTTCCGCGGCGGAGCTTTCCAACCAAATTCTCCACTACTATGAAGCAAGGGAGACATTGTGGCTAACAGAAGAAGAACCTCGAGGTGGTTTATCGGGTATGTCTGTCGAAAGAAAATAAAGGGAGCGGGGCAAGATGGCGCTGCGAGGACCATCTTTGTTGCGAACCGTCGCAAAAACCAAGCCCAACGGTAGGTAGATTATTCCCTAAGGACCACCAGAAATCTATTCTTCCATCTATTATCCTGGCGTGGCGATTCAAGCATACCAATTTCATCCTCCATGTCAAAGTTGTTGACTCGGTAGGGGTGGTGTTGGTGGCAATTACCTCTTCCTCATAAGCCATTGTAGGGTCGCTGGTGGTCACGCCGGAGAATTTCGCAACTTAGTCGGCGATGGTTGCAGAAGTAGGGTTTTTCTGGTCTGTGTTAGGGTTTTTGTGGGCTTGATTAATGTTCCAGACCATTTTTAGGTTTCCTAAAGCCAATTTTCGAATCTATTTTGTTTGTAGTAAAGTTGTTTTGTTTTGGCTTTAGGCTAAAAGTTGTATGGGCTTCTATATAGATTATTAAACTAAAACATTTAAAAAAAAACTTCATGGTTCTTTGAAATCTCACTAACTAGATGCATTCTTTGATTGAGCTTCAGACTTTTGATCTCACTAGCTCATTAAATCCATAGATTTTTTCTTCAACTATAAAGAGTAAGGTATTTTTTCTTTGTACAATCTACTTAGCATAACTTATGATATTTCAGCTTCTTGCATCGTCCCAAGGTCTCTACTTCGTGATATATAGTATGACAGTCTTATAATGCATGTAGCATTAACAACTTGTAAGATATATTACTTCCGTTCCTAAAATGATGATATTTTAGCTTTTTCTTTGTTCCACAATAGTTGATGTTTTAGACTAAAGTTGATATATTTTTATGGTATCGGGAATTGCAATTCACAACTATTGGCTTTACCTTTATTTTTAACCAATAGTGAATGGAGAGAGATGATATTTAGTGTTGTTAAGCTAATAAATAAGTATTAGAAAAATTAAAAGTTAATTTTATTAATATGTGTGAAAAATTCAAAACGTCATCCTTTTAGACCAACTCCAACTGAGCGGTATAAAGGCAAATTTAAGGTGGATTTGACTTTTTTTCACTTCAACCGGACGCTATAGGCAAAGGTTTTCTCTACAGTGTCACACTATATTTAGTGTGACACTATAGCCGACGGTACATATGTCTTTTTTTATATAACTTAGATTGTATATTTAGTTAGGGATTGATGTTCTGGTTCGACTCGAGTTTTTCGGATAATTTGGTTCTATGGTACAAAGTTATAGAATACGCTCGGGTATTTTGTAATTATGGGTCGGGTTCAGGTATTTTAGCTTCGAACTCGGATCGGGTTCGAGTATCCAAAATTTTTTTTAAACAAACAAATTCAAACCAAACATTTTTGTATCTAATATGATAATTATTTGTATGTTTATTTATTTTCAGTAATATAAAATAGTAACTTTTATTAATCTGAAATATTAATAATTATAACTAATATGCATTAAAATGGAAAAATACTTTAATAAAACTAAGGCAACATATATAGAAACATAACTTAAATAAAAATCTAATCGCCTAGAAAATTATTTTTGGGGTTTAGTAAAAAATAAAAATATTGACTAAAATCATCTCGATTATTTTGTGACAGTTGATTTTCATCTTATGCTTGTTCTCCTTGATTATGTTCTCCTTGAACTTGTTCCCCATGATAACGAGACGCTCGGTATTGAAATCCTTGATATTGTGTTTGGCCAGAATCTTATCCCCTTTCTTCATATTGATTATTTGCGCTCTTTTCCTTGATATATCTTTTCTTTCATTTTCAATATACGCACGAGATTCTGGATCCGTTATAGAACTCAAATATGCAAATAATATTCTATTATTTTCTTTCATTTTCGCTACCTCGACCTTTTGTCTTTGAATTTTATTTCTTTCAAAAGTGCCTTTAGTAATAGCATTGATGAACTTATCATTTTTCTCCATCAATTTTACAAAATTGTTCATCAAATTGTTGTTTTCTTTTTCTTTTTTCTTTTTCCGAACCCATAGATCTTGAAGATACATAAAAAGTAACATCTTCATCATTCATATTTAGATTTATTGAATTCGTACCAACGGATGGCGATGATCCTGTATCCATTAAGAAGGAAGAAGACGACATAACATTATGGCATTTTCTCTTGGAATGTTGCAAATGTATTAATGTTGTTATTTGAAAATTTCTTGATACCTTTGAGGATAGCCATCCTGTCTTGTATTTAGCACTTGTGTCAGTAGCATTTTAGCTTAGTTTGATTGATTTTTTAAATAATAAATTGTAAAAATGTTAATAAGGAAAATAAATAAAAAATGGAGTAAGAAAAAGAGACAATACGAGTTTATAATGTCTTGCCCGGAAGCACCGCTTGGATTCTTATTTTCAATCTGGTTAGCACATCCTATTAGCTTGGAGATTGCGGAAAAAATTATCGTCATTCGAGTTTGTAAGGATCTTTTTGGTTTTGGTTGATGAGAAAAAATTTCAGATCTTTTGTATTCTATTTCGACTCTTTCCCAAAATTGATCTTTTGATTCATTTTTATCTATGATTGGATTTTGAGAAACATCAAGAGACACATGGCATAGATGTATTATCTTCATCAACATAATATGAAGCAATACGAGGAGCCATTTTGAAAGAAAATAAAAATAAGTGATAAGAAGATGAGTTGAAGGTGTGAAATTATGCAAAGAATAGTGTACATTTATATAGTGGAGTGAAGGCAAAATCAATCCGACGGTTAAATCTTGCTCAAAAAATTTAAGGGCCAAGATTGAATAAGCTTTATGGATATGTGAGATGAAGTGACTAATCAATGCAACGGTTAGATCTTGGTCAGAAAAATTCAAGGGCAAGATTGAATAAGCTTTTATGGATATGTGACATGAAGTGGCTAATCAATGCAACGATTAGATTTTGCTCAGAAAAATTCAAGGGCCAAGACAGAAATAAACTTTTATGAATATGTGACATGAAGTGACTAATCAATGCAACAGTTAGATCTTGCTCAGAAAAATTCAAGGGCCAATATTGAATAAGCTTTTATGGATATATGACATGAAGTGATTCTTCAATGCAACAGTTGATATTGCTCAAAACAACCAACAATTTAGATCAATTTTCTTACATTATAAAATGTGTATCACTTTTAAGGAATAATATTAACATCATCATTCTATTCTATTATAATACGAGCTATAATAATGCTAGTTCATCTCACATACCATTCTTCTTCGTCTTCTTCATCTTCTGATGATGACTATTATGAAGATATAGAAAATCAAGCAGCATGTCAAATTAATGCAAAAAACAATTTTCTCATTGCTCAACACCTACTCAATGAGGGATCTCATGGAGGGTCGATTCATGGTCATATAGTTAACAATCGTGACCGGAAAAATGCATCTCGCAATCTCTTTAATGATTATCCTTTGTTTCCTGAGGCGATGTTCCGACGTAGATTTCAGATGAGTCGTGCTTTGTTTCTTAGTATTTATGATGTTATACAAAGACATGATAATTACTTTGTCCAACGAAGATATGAGGTCGGTAGACTCGGGTTATATGGTTTACAAAAAGTTACTGTTGTATTTCGAATGTTAGCATATGGCTCGTCGGCAGATGCCGCTGATGAATATATCAAAAAGGAGAGTCTACATCTCTTGAAAGTTTAAAGCGATTTTGTCGTGCTGTCATCGAGGTTTTTGGAGAATGTTATCTTCGATCTCCCAACGCTAATAATGTCGCATGACTACTCCACATTTGTGAAAGCAAACGATTTACAGGTATGTTAGATAGTTTAGATTACATGCATTAGATATGGAAAAATTGCCCAACGGCTTGGAAAGGACAATATGTTGGTCGTAGTGGATCTCCTACTATTATTCTAGTAGTTGTAGCTCATTACGATCTTTGGATTTGGCATGCATATTTTTATTTATCGGGATCTAATAATGATATTAATGTGCTAGAGGCATCTCATCTTTTTGCTAATTTAGTTGAAGGTATTGTTCCACCTGCTAGCTGTGTTATTAATGGAAAAAGTTATAACATGTGCTATTATCTAGATGATGGTATATATCCAAAATTTTCAAACAATTCATGATCCACGTAGTCCCAAAAAAATTATTTGTTATGAAACAAGAATCATGTAGAAAAGACGTGGAATGTGCATTCGGAGTATTGCAATCAAGATTTGAAATTGTGGTCGGACCATCATGCTTATTGAGTAAAAAGGTGTTATATGATATAATGATAAGTTGTATCATAATGCATGATATGATAATAGAGGATGAACGTGATCTTGATGCAATAATTGGAAAACGAATCGAAGTTCCTAACGCATAAATTGAGATTACGGGTGACGACGATTCTCGATTTCAAGAATTTCTAGCTCGACAAAAAAAAAAATCAAGGATCGAGAAGCCCTTTTTGAACTCCGATATGCGTTATTTGAACATTTATGGTCCATATATACCAATTCCAAAAACTAGTATAATGTAATTTGTTTTTTTATATTTTGATGTAATATGTGTATTTTTAATGTAATATAATTATGTTTTAAAATATAATTATTATTTTAAAAATTGATTTGTGAGTTATATTAATCCATTATGAATAATAATATGTATTTAAATAAACTATTAAACTATGAAGAGAATCTTTGATTCAATAATATAATAGTAAAGAATATTATTTTTAATGTGATATTTGTTTTTGTGGTTGGAGAAATATGTTTTTTAGTGTGATTTTTTTTAGACTAAAATAGTGTGATTTTCACACTAGAATGGTTGGAGATGCCCTTAGGAACGGAAGGAGTAATTATTAAGTAATCAAGCTTATCTTCATACTTTATACTATTACTAAACCCTAAACCTTAAACTTTTAGGAACAGAAGGAGTATTTGTTAAGTAATCAAATTTATCTTCATACTCTATATAACTACGTTTATTGCTACCGTCAGCTTTAGTCTCTACTATATACTTTTTCAGCTGCATGTAATGTATCAAATATCTGTCTGAATTTTACTACATTAGATTTGACATAAAACTTCTGATATTTTGTCTAATATATCTTCTGCATTTTATAATACTTTTCTCAACAATATACTTTGAAATACATGTATATAATATGGTATTACTTAGATATATAAAGTGTAAACCTCTTACATCATCAACATCACATAAACTATTGTTTTCTATACTTCTTCATATGTATTCTGTAATTTAAAACACTTAAGTGGTAAAGAAACACACGAAATATGGTAAGTCGGAATGTCAAAGTAGAGAAACAACTCAAATACAAGTAATTAGATTAAGGAAAAACCCTTCAACACAAAATCAAAATGAGGATGGTAAAAGAGTAGTCCTATTAATGAGTTTGTGAAGGTGGTTTTATTAGGCTAAAAGCTCCAAAACGGCCCAACATATCGAACCCATAAAAAGCCCATAAAATAAAACCCTAGCCGTTCACTCCTCTATATAAAAAACATTTCTCAAACTTTGTCAATTTGAAGCCTAGATCTGAAGAAATGGCGACGGCGTTGAAGAAGAACAGGAAGAAGAGAGGACACGTCAGCGCCGGTCATGGTCGTGTCGGAAAGCATCGCAAGCATCCCGGAGGTCGTGGTAACGCCGGAGGTATGCATCATCACCGTATCCTATTCGACAAGTACCATCCAGGTTACTTCGGTAAGGTCGGTATGAGGTATTTCCACAAGCTCCGTAATAAGTTTTACTGCCCCATCGTCAACCTCGACAAGCTCTGGTCGCTCGTCCCTGAGGATGTGAAGGCGAAAACCACCAAGGACAATGTCCCGTTGATCGACGTTACGCAGCACGGTTTCTTCAAAGTACTGGGAAAAGGTCATTTGCCTGAGAACAAGCCTTTCGTTGTGAAGGCAAAGCTCATTTCGAAGACCGCTGAGAAGAAGATCAAGGAGGCTGGTGGTGCCGTCGTGCTCACTGCCTAGGTTAGATTGATTTTTCGATTCCCTTTTAATTTTCTTTACCTTTTTTTTGAATTGTCATTGTTAAACTCTAGTTCGTTTATTTTGCATTTTTGAATTAGAGATCTTCCAATGAAATATATAACTGGATTATATAGTTGTTCTTTGGAGTTGAATCAGTAAGATTTTGAAACTGTTGCTATAACGATTCTTCAATGGCTTTCAGTAACTTGGTGATACAATTTAATCTCTGTATCTTGAATTGTTCGACGATCTTAAGGAACATTGCATCGTAGTTTAGATATAACTTGCACCTTGTGTTCATTTCGTATCTCTGACACCAATTAGTCTCATTCTCTCGCGCTTGTTCAACTATACTATTCCACATTCTTGTTGTTGAGTGAGTCATAGACTCGTTGTTAGCTCGTTGTTTGTTCACACAATTTTGAAACCATCATCTTGCAAAGCTTCCTGCCATTGCCATTACCTTGCTTAATTGTCGCCGTCCAGAGTATAGAGCTTTTCTGCTTACACGTTGTTCACTTGCCTCACTCCTTCCCTCATATTCTTCCACCTCCACATCACCTGGAAAGTGAAACTATCGGATGCTTTACATTTCGTTTTGAGTTTTCTGTTTACTAGTTACTTGTTTCACTTTCACACGTCAAATGCATTTCTTTTCTCCAAAACTCCAAAGATTTCATATACAGAAGCAGAGAAACAAGAAAAGGTTCTTCTTTTTCCAGTATACAAGGATGAAGTTATGTCTACTTTGTTGATCAGAGAATTAAGATGTCCCTAAATTTCACAAAGACTCCTATGACATTTTAGACTTTGAAATCAAAAAGGTTTCTCAGATTAACGTAGATAATCACATTATTTAATTAAATAAAATGAATGTGTACTTTCTTTTTCTTGTAAGTTGAACACTTATTCATAATATAAAATAAATAAACTATGATAGCTTTGTATCTTTGAAACAAAAAAGAATTCTTTTTTTCGTTTCCTGAAGTTTTGATTGCATAACTACCAAGTTGACATTATCACAGGCAAGGCTTAACTTAAAAGATAAAGACCTTTATATAAGTTTCCAACTGAAAACAGGAATAGGGAGACAGAGAATGAGGTTTTAGAGAATATGACAAAGAAGAGTACTAGAGATATTTAGCTTTTGAAGAACACAATAGTTTGTTCAAAAGAAGTAATCACATTCTTGAATAACCAAAGTTGTTATCATACTGAGTCATGAACTCGTCGTTGAACTTCTTGAAACTATCCATTATCTCTGGCATCTCTTCCTCTGCAGGTAAGATTGTTGTTCTCAAATGGAACACACTGTCAAAACCCACAAAGAGTTATAGAATGAATCAAATCAAAGTAGGCACAAACCAACAAATTTTTTACCCTTCTTTCTGTCCAAATCCAGAGCCAGGAACTGTGGAGATTCCTGTTGCTTCTAAAAGCTTAAGACAGTAGAAAACATCAGGGACTTTTCCGGCTTGTTTCGCAGCTTGGATAGCTCCCGGTGGTAACCGTATTTGAGGAAACGAATACATTGCACCTAACATTTACACAAGATTCAATCAACAAGTGAAGGGATTTCATTGCTTTGCTTCGTTCTTTACCTTCTGTGAAGTTACACATGACGTTTTTGCAGCTGTTGAATCCATCAGTCATGATTCTTGCTCTTCTTCGCAAAGATTCAAGAATCCCCTTGCTATATATAATTATGCAAATCCAGAATCAATGATAACGATGATAACGGTTTTTAAAGCTTGTAGTGTATAATTTACCTTTCACGGACAAACTGATCATATGAAATGTCTCCAGGTTTTGGTGGATTAACCATCAAACCCATCTGCACAAATTCATCACTCTCACAACATATCCATTAAACCTATTCAAAACTAGACTTTCTGACTTACAAAGATCTGCGCAGAGACATTAGGGCTCAGAGCAATTGAAGCAACTTTGTATATCTCCTCAACAACCCTGGGAGGGACATTAGTCATTTCGAAATATCCACCTCGCTGTCCACATTCACCCCAATATCCTTTAGAGACAGTGTGGAAAGATACAAGCTGGACTTCTTTGCTGAATGGAGAACCCATGTCCATTAAAACCTTTTTGTTGTTTTAAGAAAGTTTCATGTTAAAACAAGGTTTATAAATCAGGCATAAGAGTCAGAAACACGCGAGCCGAGATAGAAGCAGACCTTCTTGGAGCTGATAAAGGGACGTTCGTCCTGGTATATGTTCTGCTGATAAACCTCATCTCCCAAAAGAACCAATTTCTCTTTATGACAGAACTTCAATATCTCTCTTAAATTAGCTTCACTTAGGCACTGACCAGTTGGGTTCCCAGGGTTAATGATCACCATTGCCCTTACCTGTACACACACGCAGGGCAAATTAGTAACTGAAGAAAGAAAAGACATATGCTTCGTAACTTGTAAGAGAAGAAGGAAAAAGGAGTGCTTACTGATATTCCTTGAGAACGAGCTTGAGCAACGGATTGACGAAGGTTATCAACATCAAGTCCCCAGTTTTCAGACTCATCAAGATAATAAGGAACAAGAGAGCCACCTAACAGAGATATGGTAGCTGAGTAGAGTGGATACTGCGGAACCGGAACTAGAATCTGCCAAATAAAATGTAGTGTCAGGGGTGAAACCATAACAGATGGTTAAGACTTGTTGAGAAAGAGCATTACCCCATCTCCCTCACCGCGTATAACACAATTCAAGATTTGCATAACACCTTTGCTAGCTCCATCAGTGAGAAATATGAGCTCTGGGTCACTGTAATATGAGATTAAAGAATCAGAAGGGCATGAAACTAATGGTTTTTATTACTAAAAGTATCCAAAAATGACCTTGGATAGCCATCACGCCGTTGAATGAACTCAGCCACTTCTTTCCTAACTCCTGGAAGGCCTCTTGAGTCACTGTAAGCACCTGATAATACACAAAGATCATAACTTTCTCATCTTTCAACACTTAATCTCAGATAAGCGGGCGGCTAATTAATGAGTTTGCTAAACATAATTTAATACCTAATCCGCCTGAAGTCAAGGAAAGATAATGTTTAGCTCTTGCAATGGCATCAGCTGGAAATATCATTCCAACATTTGGATCATCTAGTAGAAACGGAGCTTGACAAAGCGCAACCACCTGCATTTGTTTTTTTTAGTTACTATCAAGACTCAACATAGATCCAAGTCAGATAATCAAAGAGTTGTGTGTGTGTGTGTATATACCTGTCTAGGAAATGTCAACGGCTTCTGTCCTAAAGCATGAGGGTTCCCAACGTTTGTGAAAATAATCTGTTATGTAACATTGATCCCAAGTTAGCCAAAAAAACCAATGTGGCAAAACCAACAAAGAACCAGGGGTCTATCTATCTGAGGCTCTATAGTTGAAGATGGATGTAGAGGACACATAAATGTATACCTTTTTGCCTTCTTTCTGAAGCTCAGAGGCTCGGAGATAGAGTTCACCTCTCACGGCATACTGACACTTCTTCACATTTTCATTCAAAGATTCATAGTCTAAAGCCATTTATCCTCACACCAAAAGCAAGCTCACTTAAGCTTGATCAACAACGTCTACAATCAGAATTAGACAGTTGTGTGTGTAAAAGAGTTACATCAAGACTGTAACAAGAGAGGGCCAGATTGGATAAATCAATCGATATCGAAACTATATTGGCTTTACTAACAACTAGCAAAATCCCTAAAATTTGTGGGTTTTCAATAGCACGATTAAAACCCACTATATAGTAGTAGAGACCCACGTAGACAATCAAATCGAAACTCTAAATCTCCAAATCAAATTCGTAATCTTCGGGAAACAGAATAGAGTATACAAAAAGTCTACGCCTTTTTTGAAATAATCGTTTCAAAGGATCGATCAGAAACGAAAACGAAAACAAAAAAGAAGTAATAACAACACACCTTCAAACTCGGTGTTGTGATCCCTAAAGGCTCTCAGGAGAGTCAAGCAAGAAAGAGTGAGGGGGAGCTAATTGTATTAAACTATTAAAGTAGGTGACTTTTTAAATATAAAATAAAAAAAATTGAATAGAAGATTACAAATGTGTGTATGAAATGAATTTGGATCAATCGTCAATCTAAGGATGTGGCATCATAAGGAAGGGAAGCAGCAGAGCCACTGAAATCGACTAAGACGACTTATCCAACAAATGTCAATTTGATAATGTCTATCACTCGTGTCCCATTTACATGCCACGACGACCATTCTCCGAGAAACGGATAAACTGAAATAAGGAAGAAATGTGGTGGAGATTCCCACATCTAGAGTTAGAGACCGTAGATTTGTAGCTTTTTGTTTTCATAAATTCTACTTTTGGGATACATAACCAATGAGGTTAGTCCACGTAGGACGTGTTTAACTTCTTCTTTCTCATTTTCTTTTAGATGTAAGTTTGTGTGTTTATTGTCCCTTTTTTTTTTTTTGTCGACAATTAGTTATATTAGATTAAAGAAATAAAACCCATACAAGGTACATATAATCCCACAAGAGGAAGATAAGAACCCAGAACCGGGTAACTGAC
>OVBE01002103.1:0-32326 GCA_900406425.1 Iberis pinnata | reverse complement strand
TATATATATATATATATGTTTTCAACACATACCCATGTTAAATAATTCGTTTCTCGATTCTAAACGCGACTACGTTTTCACTTCCAGTTCTATACAACTTAGTTCATAATGATAATAGTGGCATTGTTCTTAAACTAAAAGTCTAAAACCTAGAATCGTAACTAAACTTAAAATCAAACTGAGACCTATATATATATATATTTGGACATTAAATGCTTAATTAAATTATTGTATTATTGCTGTCGGGATTCATTATGTTAACCTTATCTTGAAGTAGAAGAAAATGGAAATATAAGATTCATGAGTATATTTAGGAGATATCTAAATATACATATACCTATATTTTAAGAGTTATCTAAAAGTATAGTATTATCCTATTTGTTATGAATTAAGGAATTCATCTAGGTTTAGGAATTCATGAATCTATATATAGAGAGTTATCAAAGTGTGATATCCTCTAAGGTTTTTGAGACTTAAGCTCTTAAGAGAGTTTTCTTAAGTTAATAAAGAAGTGAGTTTTTTAAAACCTAATATTATCGACAATCATATCAATAATTGGTAGCAGAGCTAGACGAACAAGACCTATCTATGGAGAAAGAAGAAGACAAGTCGGCGATCATGACAAAATCGAAAGAAGGAGGAGGAGCCTCTTATCTTAAATGTCCGATGTTAAACGAAGCAAATTATACCTTGTGGTCAATCAGAATGAAGGTTATCTTAATGATAAACAAAGTGTGGGATGTTATCGAAGGAGGAGCTATCGACGAAACCAAGAATGACTTGGCAATCAGACTATTGTTTGAGTCAATCCCGGAGACACTTATTCTTCAAGTTGGAAATCTCAACACGGTAAAAGAAGTATGGGAAGCTGTGAAGACAAGACATCTAGGAGCTGAAAGAGTCAAAGAAGCTAGATTACAAACCCTGATGGCAGAATTTGACAGAATCAAGATGAAAGAAACCGAGAAGATTGATGATTTCGTTGGGAAACTATATGAAATTTCATCAAAAGCAGTTGAACTTGGAATAGAGATTGAAGAACCTAAGATGGTAAAGAAGTTCATGTCAAGCCTGCCTAGAAAGAAGTACATTCACATAGTAGCCTCTCTTGAACAAGTTTTGGATCTAAACAAAACAAGTTTTGAAGATATTATAGGTCGGATAAAGACTTGTGAAGAGAGAGTCGCAGATGAAGAAGAGACTCAAGAGGTCTCAAACAAGCTGTTGTATGCAAATATGGATTCGCAACAAGAAAACCTTAACTCCAATTCTGATAATATAGGAAGAGGTCGAGGAGGACGATCTTCATACAGAGGTAAAGGGAGAGGTAGTTCCAATGGAACAAAAGACCTATTAAAGTTGAATGCTATAGGTGTGATAAGATGGGTCATTATGCATCTTCTTGTCCCGACAGACTACTTAAACTACAAGAAACTCAGATCGACAATGACACCGACACACAAGAAGCTGATGAACTCATGATGCACGAGGTAGTATGCATCAACGATGGAAAAGAAAAGAAGAATGAGATTGTGTATCTCAAAGAAAAACATGTGAATCCAAAGAATTATGATTCATGTTTACAAAAGGACAACGTGTGGTACTTGGATAATGGAGCAAGTAATCACATGACTGGGAACTCATCATGGTTTAAAACTATCGACAAAACCATTACTGGAATGGTGAGATTTGTAGATGACTCAAGGATAGATATAAAAGGTATAGGAGTAATTATCTTCTTGAGCAATAACGGAAAGCAGAAACTTCTAGCCGATGTATACTACATTCCCGATCTTAAAAGCAACATCATTAGTCTTGGTCAAGCTACAGAATCAGGTTGTGATGTGAGAATGAGAGAAGATTATCTCACATTACATGAAAAAACGGAAACCTCATCGCAAGAGCTATTATATCTAGGAATCGGTTATATAAAGTTGCAATGAAGAAAACCGATTCAAGATGTTTACAACTCTCAACATCATCGAACACATCAGCAACTTGGAATGCTCGTTTTGGACACACAGGCACCGATGCAATGAAAGTAATGATCAACAAAGACATGATCACAAGTGTACCAAAAATTGCTATTGAAAAGGAACATTGCTCTTCTTGTTTACTCAGGAAACAAGTAAGAAAATCCTTTCCACAAGATACAAATTTTAGGGCTACACAAGTGCTTGATCTTATACATGGAGACCTATGTGGACCTATTTCTCCTCCCACAGCAGGGAAAAATAGGTATATCCTCGTACTTATCGATGATAACTCGCGCTATATGTGGACAACATTACTAAAAGAAAAGGGAGAAGCGTTTGAAAAGTTCAAAAACTTTAAACTCATGATCGAACAAGAGACGGGAAAAAGGTTAAAGTACTACAAACATATAGAGGTGGTGAATTCACATCTAAAGAGTTTAAAATTTTTTGTGACAAAGCTGGGATTCAAAGACACTTGACAGCTCCCTGTTCTCCACAACAAAACGGTGTTGTTGAAAGAAGAAATAGGACTCTTTTAAACATGACAAGAAGCATGATGAAGCATATGCAAGTCCCAAACTATCTCTGGGGGGAAGCAATTAGGCATGCAACATATTTAATCAATCGTGTATCAACAAGAACTCTTCCCAATCAAACGCCATATGAAGTATTCAAAGGGAAAAAGCCAAACATTGAACAGTTACGTATCTTTGGATGCATTGCCTTCGCCAAGATTGATTCTTCTCATCTAAAAAGGCTTGATGATCGTTCAAGAATACTCATATATCTCGGAACCGAACCGGGATCAAAAGCCTACCGGTTATTTGATCCAACAAACAAAAAGGTTGTAGTGAGTAGGGATGTTGTTTTCGCCGAGAATGAAAGGTGGAAGTGGAACAAAAAAACTCAAGAGGAACATGAAGAGATGAGGATATTCGAATATGAATTCGAAAACAGAGAAGAAGACAACAATGAGCCTTTTGACCGAAACATTAAGGAAGAACATGATGATACTCCTGTCAATAGTGAAATCATCGAAGAGAGTAATGATGAAGAACATAGAGAAGAAACCTCAACTCAACCTGAATTGAGAAGATCAACAAGATTAAGTACAAGGCCAAAGTACCTAGAGGATTATGTTGCTTAGACTGAAGCCGAATGTGAGAAGGTACTCCTGGAAATTAATGAGGAACCTTTCGACTTTGAAGAAGCTCGGGGGGAAGAGGTATGGATCAAAGCCTGTAAAGAAGAGATGTCTTCAATAAAAAAAAGTCAAACCTGGAGCTTAGTTGATATGCCTAAAGGAGTCAAACATATCGGTTTGAAGTGGATTTTCAAGATAAAACGCAATTCGGATGGAAGCATAAACAAATATAAAGCAAGGTTAGTAGCAAAAGGATATGTTCATAAACATGGAATAGATTATGAGGAAGTGTTTGCTCCAGTTGCAAGAATCAAAACTGTTAGGTTTCTTATTGCTCTAGCCGCCGAATATGCATGGGAAATACATCACTTGGATGTGAAAACCGCTTTCTTACATGGTGAACTAAGAGAAACAGTTTATGTCAATCAACCTGAAGGTTTTGTCACAAAAGGAAATGAAGAAAAAGTATACAAGTTGAACAAAGCACTTTATGGATTAAAGCAAGCACCTAGAGCTTGGAATGAAAAACTCAACAAAGTACTTGAAGAGATTATATTTAAGAAGTGTATAAAAGAACCCTCATTATATCGAAGACATGAAAAAGAATGTACTCTCCTTGTTGCAGTTTACGTAGATGATCTATTAGTAACTGCCTCAAAGATTGAAGTTATTTATAACTTTAAACAAAAGATGTCTTTGATATTTGATATGAGTGATCTCGGACCATTGACATATTACCTAGGCATCGAAGTGGCACAAAGTAAGCAAGGAGTAACGCTTAAGCATGAGCGATATGCAAGAAGAATCTTAGAAGAGGCGGATATGCTCGAATGCAACTCGTGTCACATACCTATGGATTCAGGTGTGAAGTTGTCAAAGGAAAAAGATGAACAAAGCATATGTGAAACCGACTATAGAAGGAAAATCGGTTGTTTAAGGTATTTAATACACACTAGACCTGATCTTTCTTACTCTGTAGGAGTTCTTAGCAGATACATGAAAGAACCTAAAGAGTCACATGGAGCGGCTCTAAAACATGTGTTGAGGTACCTTCGAGGAAATCTATCACTAGGGATTAGTTTTGGCCAAAAGGGAAAAATCGATCTAGTTGGCTATTCAGATAATAGTCATAATGTGGATATGGATGATGGAAGAAGCACCACCGGTCATATATTTTATCTGAATGACTCTCCCATTACATGGTGTTCTCAGAAGCAAGAAACTATAGCTTTATCATCTTGTGAAGCTGAGTTTATGGCTGCAACAGAAGCAGCTAAACAAGCTATATGGCTTCAAGAACTGCTGAGTGAAGCTATTGGAAGTTTGAGCAAAAGGGTGATCCTTAAAATCGATAACAAATAGGCAATAGCTCTCACAAAAAAATCCAGTGTTTCATGGACGAAGCAAGCATATACATACACGATATCACTTCATAAGAGAGTGCATAGAAAACGAACAAGTGGAGGTTCAACATGTTGCGGGAAACGAAAAAAGGCTGACATATTAACTAAGGCGTTGGCAAGAACGAAGTTCAAGGAAATGAGAGATTTCATCGGAGTACAAAACGTGTCAGAAGTCGACTTCAAGATTAGGGGGGGGGGAGAATGTTGACTTTATCTTGAAGTAGAAGAAAAGAGAAATATAAGATTCATGAGTATATTTAGGAGATATCTATATATACATATACCTATATTTTAGGAGTTATCTAAAAGTATAGTATTATCCTATTTGTTATGAATTAAGGAATTCATCTAAGTTTAGGAATTCATGAATCTATATATAGAGAGTTATCAAAGTGTGATATCCTCTAGGTTTTTGAGACTTAAGTTTTTAAGAGAGTTTTCTTAAGTTAATAAAGAAGTGAGTTCTTTAAGCCTAATATTATCGACAATCATATCAATACATTATTCATATACATTTAAAAGAAGAAGAAAATACATACTCATATTTAAATCCCATAAACAATCAACCTCCAAATCGTATAACTACAGCTAAATAACCGTCTTTATAATCAGTACTCATAATCATTACCTACAAGTAAATAAGGTACTTCAAAAGATGTACCCAATAATCCACTTTATATATTGTAATTAATGATATTTCTTTTATATTTTTAAAAAATAACATCAAGTTTACCACCATAGAGACAATATAATTTGATGTGCTATAAAGCCTCAAGCCCAATAAGGAGAAGAAGAAAAGAGAATGGGGAGAGGAGTAGCATTAGAGAAAATGAAGCTGGTGGTTGCATTGATCACACTTGAGTTTTGTTTTGCAGGCTTCCACATTGTCTCTAGAGTTACTCTTAACATTGGTGTCAGCAAAGTTGTGTCCCAACAATTGCTAGGGATCTACGTAGTTCTTTGGGGCAAAAACGAATAAAGAAAACAGGTTCTCGAAGAGACGATTCAACAAGATCCAGAGTCACTGACCAAACATCTACTTGATACACAGCACATGAAGAGTAATCCTGAATCTGCAGTGTAAGAATCTACACTTTTGGATAAACAACGCAATATTTCTCTGTACATATACAAAATTGGTTCCGTAACCACATAAGAACTTAGCCAATACATAGGCTCTTCAATGGGCTGGAGAAACTTATGTTCCTGCCATGTACTGTCTCGCCCTTTCATACAACGAATCTATAACAATTTTTACCCAGTCTACCAACTATCATCCAGATATGCTGCTAATTTCATGTCCAATATAAACATTTGAGCCCCAGTAAATTGAAATTCTGTTTCTATTCCTACTATTTGCCTTATACATCCAAAGTAATCAACATCTTTATCAAAATAAAAGAGAAAATTGAAACCAAGTTACTAGAAAGTAATACACTCACACTAAACCACCAAATTAAGACCACATAGCAATAGCACAGCGTGAAACAAAAGTGTCTAAATTCAATGATTCCGCAAACAGAAAAAAAGTAACGAGGCTTAGATAGAGCAAAAGACGTTTTCATGGACCTGTTTTTAATGAAACAACCACACTACCTCACAGTAACAATGTCGTCAATCTTCAAAATCATCCTTACGCATTCAGTTGCTAGAGTGATTGCACTGGTACTCACAAGCAGGGGCTGAACCACGTTTTCCTCCAAGATATTAGTGATCTGACCTTTTCTCACATTGATCCCGGAGTTGATTTCTCCTTGAGCATGCTTGTTTCTGAGTTCAGTGACAATGGCAATAGGGTTCAACCCTGCATTCTCAGCCAGCGTGTAAGGAATTACCTCAAGAGCTTCAGCAAAAGACTTCACACAGTAACCTTCCATTCCATGGAGGACCTTAGCCCAAGCACCTAGCTGCCTTGAGAGCTCAATCTCTGGGGCACCACCTCCTGCAATCAAGAATTTCTTGCTTACCAGGCACCTGACAACACATAATGCATCGTGTAAACTCCTCTCAGCTTCGTCTAGAACTAACTGGTTGGAACCACGGACTAGGACAGAGGTAGTTCTTCCCATGTCTTTGATTCCAGTGATCTTCAAAATCTTACCATCCCCAAGAGAGGCTTCTTCGACAAGTTCAGCATGGCCAAGCTTCTCAGCTCTGAAGTGTTCAATATTGGCTATTGGCAAGCAGTTCAAAGTCTTGGTGACAAATTCGATCTCATCTCTCTCTACATCCTTGATTACCATGATTTTGGCTTTGGCCAAATAGTGAAGCGATAGATCAGTGACAGCATCCCTCAAAATACTCTTCTGGATCAGCAAAACATTGCAACCAGTAGCTTTAATCTTCTTAATCATCCCAAGTATGTAATTCCTCTCTTCTTTCAAGATCCTATCCATCTGAGTGTAATCAGAGACAACAATACTTTGCTCGATGTCAGTCTTTGGGGGTGAGATCTGGAACTGAATCACAGCGATCTTAGCATTTTCCATACGAGTCGGTCCACCAGCAGCATGGCTCACCTTTTTGTCAAACACCAAACCTTTCACTGTATGTGTATCATCCACAGTCCCACCAAGCTTCTTAACAATCTTGATATCACGCAAATCAACTATCTCTGGCTTTTCTGGATCTATAACAGAAAGGACTGCATCTACAGCTAAAGGAGCAAGTAATGTGGAGTACTGGCTAACAACCTTACTGTTAAGCGATGTACTGGCGGATTTGACGAGTGAATCTCTGTCAGTGAGCTCCACCGGAACAGCCATAGCAGTCAAAATATCAACCGCCTTGGCAGCAGCCTTGTGAAGCGCATCTGAAATGACAGTAGGGTGGATCCCGCTCATGAGAAGCGTTTGGCACTCCTTAAGAAGCGCACCAGCGATTACGACAACAGTAGTGGTCCCATCTCCGGCGGCTGAATCCTGCGATTTTGAAAGCTCAACCAACATTTTCGCTGCCGGCTGCAAAACCTCCATCTTGTTGAGGATCGTAGCTCCATCGTTAGTAATGATTACCTCACCGCTCGCAGTCGATATCATCTTGTCCATCCCCTTCGGCCCCAAACTAGTACGGACGGCATCCGCAACTGCACGAGCAGAGTTGATGTTCGCAAGACGGATATCTTCCTTCCGCTTGTTGTCTACGAAGGATTCCACCTTGGATCCACGAGGCTTAGATACCATTGGTGCAGTTAAAGCCGCCATAGTTGACTACAACCGAGAGCTACAGATCGGAAATTGATTTCAACGGGAAATGAGGTTCCGATCAGTGTTACGAAGAAGAAGGAAATGGAAACTTTCAGAAAACCCTAGACGGAGTGGACTAACGTCTTCCTATTACTGATGGGCCTCTTCATTCTATTAGGAGTATACCGGTATTTAGTCCAATAAGCCCATTCATACTTTGTTTCATTATTTGGATTTTTGGGTTGGGTTCGGATCAAAAAATTTCAGGTTCAAATTTGGTTCGAGCTTTTTCGTGTCAGATTTCAAAAAATATATTCATATCTAGTCGTATGCAGTAATTTTATTATGATTAAATGAAGAATCATATATTTAATTTGTCGTTGTGAAGCAATATGTGTAAGAACTAGACTCTTTAGTTAAAAATAGGAATATGTTCCTATAAAAATTGACATTTCTAAATATATATGTTACATTTGAGTTCAATTCCATGAATTAGTATTTTTTTATATCTTGTTGCTGCTTATTCTCCATGAAATATATTGCACTATTCTTTTTTTATAAATTTTTTATTCTTTATAGTCACATTAAAGTGTGGTGGTTGTTTTCTACTACTAAATTATGTTATGATGTCTCTGAACATGAATGATATACTATAATACTCATTGTCAAGTATAATTGCATAGACCTATTTTATGATTTAACTCCTTTCACAATAAAAACGAAGGAAGAAAGATTTTTCTCTCGACATAACAATTAATATCAACACGAGAAGAGAATATCTAATAACACTTAATTGACTCCATGTATTGGGCTTAAAACTCTCTCTTCCATAGAGAGTTTATGAACAGAGTAATAGATTCCCTTTGTGTGATAAAAATTCAAACATGTCGTCTTTAACAATGTTGTGACACATCTCTCCAAGCTTGTTCTTATCTTCTTAAGTAGGTGAAGATATTGTTTTCATAGATTCGTCTCAACTGGATTCTGCAGTAATTACTTCATCTCAACAACCAGATGTCTCAACATTTACAATCAGCTCTATCACTACAAGAAGAGGAGGAACCTCCATTTATGCTTCCAAACTTACCAGAGTATAACTCTATGGAAAGAAATCACACTAGTATCATGGGGAAGCTTCTGAACCCGGCTTGCCAGAGGATGTCGAAACTAATCCTGGATTTGCATAAATGACAGCTTTACAACAAGATCAGAGGTATGGTTTAAATCAAGAAAGCTTCCAGTTCTTCTTTCTTCATGAAAGTGATTGTGAAAGGATTCTTGAGAAAGGAACATGGACTTATAATGATTGGTCTATTGTAATATATAACTGGGTAGCAAATCCTTCAGAAGACTATCTCAAGTTTATGCCACTTTGGGTAAGGATTAGGAATTTACCCATCAACCACTACACTGAAGCAGTGATCATTGCCATTGGAGAAATTTTGGGTGAAGTATCTGAGGTGGCTTTCGATCCAGCCAAAGATCAAAGTCAAGATTTTGTTCGAGCTCTAATTCGTTTCAAAGTTGATAATCCTCTTCGCAGGTCACGCCTCGTCCAGACTCCAATGGAGAGAATGTTAGGATTTTCTTTGATTAATGAGAGAGTGCAGAAAAGGTGTTTCAATTGTCAAAGACTCACTCATGAGAAGAAGTTGTGTCCTTTGCTTCATCATTCGGCTGCAGTTCTTCCGGCTCAGTAAGGTTTACAGATGAGAGTTGAACAACAAAGTATCTTGGATTACTTAACTGAGAATGATCCCTTGTATGGGGTCTTATCTGAAAAAGTTGGCCTTAATCCTGCAACTAGGAAACACCCTACAGCAGAAGAGGTATTGGAGAATATGAGACAATATTTGCTAGCTATTGAGGGGCCAGAACGCAGAGTTCGTGAGTTCAGAGTTATAGTCTCCTTGGCAGAAGCAGAAAAGAACCCTAAGATGCATAAATCTTGTATCAGATTGGAACCACCAACAATTGTCTCTAAGGATGTTGACAAAGGTAAGGGTATTGTTTTTAATTACACCAAAGCTATCTCTACCAAGTCTACCTCTCCATCATTTGGAGCTCAACCTAAGCTTATGAAAACATCTATGAAAGCAGCTCAAGTAGGAACACTTACTGATCCTTATCTCAATCACTCTTTTTATATGCTCAAGGAGGTCAATGGAGGTTCCCACGATGCTCTTTCAAGCTAATCCCCTAAACATCACCCAATCTTCCTTTGAGGTGGGCTCTTCTGGCTCAAGAATTGGCTCTGATGGTAAAAAAAAGAGAACTTACAAAGCAAGAAGACAAGGAGGAAGCCGCTCTTCTACAGAGAAAAATCAAGAAGAAGTTTTTGCTACACAAATCTCTTCTGAAAATTCAAAGAGGAAAGGACAGAAAGTGGAAAAATCTCCAGCTAAAATTTCCAAGTATGGCTATGTTGCGGTGGTTCCCAATGTGGGATCACTGAAGAATTAATAAAGCTCATATCTTGGAATTGTCAGGGTATAGGTAGGTCCCAAGACCTGAGAATTCCTCATCTTAAGGACCTTAGAAAAGCCTTTTTCCAGATTTTATGTTTATTATGGAGACGATGAATGGTCGTGATGTTTTGGTTGACATTCAAGTCTGGCTGGGGTATGATAATATCTTTACGGTTGATCCCGTTGGCGATGGTGGGGGTTTAGCAATTTTTTGGAAAAACTCCCTAGATGTAATTATTCTATCAGCTTCATGTAATATGATAGATTGTAAATTAATGTATGAAGCCTCTTCTTTTTACCTCTCGTGTATATATGGTAACCCTATTCCAAAGAAACCTTTTTATCAGTGAGGCTTTAAGTAGAATTGGTATTAGCATGAATTTAAGTTGGTGTTTAATTGGTGATTTCAATTCCATTAGACATAATGGTGAGAAATTGGGAGGGCTGGTTAGAGGGAAGTCTTACTTTCAACTAGGCCTGGGATTTCCGACCGAACCGAAAATTCCAACCCGAACCGAACCGTGTTTTCAGGTTTCAGAATGATTTCAGAAAGGTGGTTTAGGGGATTCGGAATACTGTTGCAATTGAAATTGGTTCTCGATTATTTCGGTTTGGTTCTCGGTTAACCGAGATAAAACCAAAGTATATAAAGTAATTTTCTTTTTATAATTTCATTCTAACCTAACCCTAAAAAAAACCTCTGGTGCGGCGAAGAAGAAGACGATTCGACGAATCTCAGCCGGCTTATGATCGATATTCAGGCGAGTCTCTGGCATCGATAAGAGGAGTCTTCAATGTCTCGGCTTACTCCAGGTCATTTCTTCAACCTTTCATTCGATTTATTTACTCTTTCAATCCATTTAGGGTTTCGACTTTCTTGAATCAATTAAAGAATTAGATAATGATTATTGTTTAATTCATGTCTAATCATAGTATCTTAATGTTTATGTGATTGTAGGACGACGAATTTAGCATCGGCTCAAAAAATCAGAAACCCTCAAATCGATTGAAGACAAAAATCAGGTAAGTTCTTCAATTCGATGTTCATCTTTTAGAGTTGTTAGGTTGGTAGGATATATAAATGTAATTGAGTAATTTTGATAGTAAATGGTTAGAAAACTTAGGATTTTGTGAATTTGTGAAACTGAAAGTAATTGAGTAACTGTGATGGATTCAATTTCGAATGATTGTGATGGATTGTAATTGACTAATTGTATTGTGAATGATTGATTATAGTTAGTAGTTAGTAGTTAGACAACTTAGGAGATTGACAATCTGTAATTGTAACTGTAAATGTAACTGTTAGTAGTTAGGTTGTTGTTGTTGTTATTGTACATGAATGAATGATTGATTATAGTTAGTAGTTAGGTTGTTGTTGTTGTTGTTATTGTACATGTAAATGATTGATTATGAATGATGAAAGTCTAAAAAGTTGAACTGCTAGAGTTAAAAAATTGTGTTAGATATGAAAGTTTCATAACTGATGTGAATTGTATGTGCCTATGTGGTATTCCTATACCACTTTAAAAGTCTTTTCTTATTAAAAAGTTAAAATTGATGTCATTTGTGTTAAACTGTTAATTGTGATTGACTGATTGTGATCTAATCACAATCAAGGTGGTATTCCTATACTACATTTCTTAATTCTTATTAACTTAAATACTTAATAATTAATATAGTAATATACAAATTAGTAACTAAGTTAAATAATAATAAATGGGGTTTAATAATGGGTTCATTAACAGTACAAATGTCTGCTCATTCAAACAACAACTTAGAGGAAGAGGTGAATAAAGAACCTTCAGTCACTGGTAAAAGGGCAGCTACAGATCACTCCACTTCTGGAATGCCTCCTAAAACTAAGAAGAAGACTGGTCATAGGGCAGAGGTTTGGCAACACTTCACACAGAAAGATGACAATAATGCAGTATATACCTGCAATTATTGTGGTGCTGAGATTGGTTGTGACAGCAAGATGACATGAACCAATAGTATGAGAAATCATATCCTAAGATGCAAGATGTATAAAGCATTTGTAGATGCTGGCACACAGCAGGTGTTAGCAAGTGATACTACTAGGGCAGTCAGTACAGTCAAGTATGACTAGCATCTCTTTAGGAGATCTGTTAATGAGATGATAATCTTGAATGAGTTGCCCTTCTCATTCGTAGAATCAGAAGGGTTTAGGAGATTTTGCCACAATCTACTTCCCCTTTACATTGTCCACTGTAGGAAGACAGCTACAACAAATATATTTGCAATGTTTATGGACGAGAAACAAAAGGTTAGGAGCATATTTGGGTGTGCTAAGAAGAGAGTTAGTTTGACAACAGATATTTGGGTGGCTCCAACTACATCTTGTAGTTACATGGTTGTAACAGCACACTGGGTAGATACAAATTGGGTGATGCATAAGAGGATCATTAGCTTTAAGCCTGTCTTAGATCATAAAGGAGAGACCATTGCAGAGAATCTAGTCCAATGTTTAGATGAGTGGGGGTATTGAGAGAGTTTTCACAGTCACAGTTGACAATGCTAAAGGGAATGACAAAGCTTTGGAGTTGTTCTCAAAAAAATTGAAATTGAAAAGTCTTTCTGCCTTAGTTAGAGATGGGGAATACTTTCATATGCGTTGTTGTGTCCACATTCTAAACCTGATAGTTAGGGATGGTTTAAGTTATGTAAAAAGTAGTATCACTGCTATTAGGAATGCAGTTAAATATGTTAGATCATCTGGTCCAAAATTACACTCATTTCAGATGAGAGTGTTGTCAGGAAAAGTTACAAGGGGAAGCTTAACAATGGACTGTGCAACAAGATGGAACTCAACATATCTTATGTTGACAGCTGCACTTATTGAGAAGATGATGGCTGAGGATAAGTTGTACCATGAATACTTCCTGAAAAAGAATGATGAAGGTGATAAGCGTGTAGGTCCACCAACATTTGCTGATTGGGATTCAGTTCAGAGGTTTGTGAAAGTTCTGAAGATCTTCTTCAACTGTACTTTATCTTTTTCAGCTTCTAAGACAGTTACCTCTACACTTTGTTACAATGAGATTGTAACAATTGAGAGGAACTTAATATCTATGTCATGTAATGAAGATTCTGAACTAAGTGAGGAAGCAAAAGAAATGAGGAAAAAGTTTGAGAAGTATTGGGATGGGATGCTCAACATGAATCCACTGATTATAATTGCAAGTGTCTTGGATCCAAGAAACAAGATACAATTTGTTTCTCTATGTTTTGATAAACTGTATGGGAAAGGTAGTGTAGAGAGTGAACATTTGAAGAAATCTATCAAAACTGTGATGAGAAAGTTATTTGAGGAGTATGCTACTAGACTTGGTAGTACCAGATCCTCATGTAGTGGAGGAAACAGAAGTGAAAATGCAGAGAGTGAGCAAGATAAAAGTATGTTATTTGATTTATCATATGATGATGGGTATGAGAGGCTTGATTCCTTGTACACAGAGATGGAAGATGAGTCTGCAAATGAAGAGTCAAGTAGTGAACTTGACATTTACTTACTGGAAAAAACAGTTTCAAGAGCCAAAAACAATCTGGGGTTAGACTTTGATATCTTAGGGTGGTGGAAGCACAATAGTATCAAATACCCCATCTTATCTGAACTTGCAAGAGATGTTCTTGCAATTCAAATCTCCTCTGTTGCTTCAGAGTCAGCTTTCAGCACAAGTGGTCGTGTATTAGACCCTTATAGAAGCTGTCTAACACCTTTCATGATTGAGGCTTTGATTTTTTTACAATAATGGTTGAGGACTTCAATTCAGAATGAAAAACAGGCCAACCTGATCCAAATGATTGAAGAACTAGAGTTTCATGACTCCATAGGTTCATTACCTAATCTATACTAATGACTTCAGATTTAAGTTTTGAGTTTTAACATTTATATTCTTTATTTTTTGCAGCTGATGGTTTGATGAGAGGATCAGCTACCTAAGTTCATGATTGTTGCGGTAATTGACCTCTACAGACTGCCTTTAAAGGTAATTCAACTTCTTAACTTCTTTATTCAATTGTGTGCATATTCTAATGTCTAATACTCACTTTTGTAATTTCAGGTTGATGAAGTGTTGTAACTTTGTAGCTTTAATTTTATGTTTTCTGTTTTGAATCAATTACTTAAACTTAAGTATGTAACTTTGTAACATTGTGAATCTGTGATTGTGTATGTTTGTGTTTTGTTGATGAGGTGAATTGTCTTTCAAACAGGTTAATAAACAGGTCAAACAGATTGTAACACATGTTTTGGCATTCATAGTTAAATAAACAGGGTTTTAGTATCGGAAATCGGTTATTTCGGTTATCGGAAACCAAAATAACCATTAATTCTGGTTGTTTCGGAAAAAATAACCGAAACTTAACCGAAATTATCGGTTATTTCGGTTTCCCTTTTTGTTTTGGGTTTTCTCGAAAAACTATGGAAAAACCAGAAAAACCGATAACCGAACCGAATTAAATTTCGGCTCAAGTTCGGAAGTAATTTCAAATTCTGAAAAAACCGAAAACCAAAATTAACCGACCCATTCCAACCCGAACGAAACCGAATCGCAGGCCTACTTTCAACCTTTTAACCTGATGCTTCTAGCTTGTCAAGTAGAGGAACCTTTGTTTCATGGAAATGAATTCACTTGGGCTGGACGTAGGAGTGGATTATGGATTCATGCTCGTTTAGACAGGTGCTTTATGAACAAAAAAATGTTGAACCTTTTCCCCATTGCTTCACAAACCTTCCGGGACATGCGCGGGTCTGACCATAGACCAGTTCTGGTTTCTTTGTTTGAGCACTCAACGAATCATCACTCCAGGTTTATCTTCGACAAAAGACTGATGAGACACGCTGGAGTTAAATATATAATTAAAGCTAATTGGGAATTAGTTACAGACCAGTCTCATCCTGGATCCTTATTTGACAGATTCTACTTAGTTCGAAGGTCCTTAAGCTATTGGAGTAGAGAGAATGCTTTAAACTCCAAGGTGAAATCTCATAAGCTGGAAAAAGCCTTAGAAGAGGCAATATCATCAAATAATCCTCATCCAACACTCTTTTTTCTTTGAAGACATATTTAAGAGATGTTTACCTTGAAGAAAAAAGTTTTTGGAAACAGAGAAGTAGAGAGGCTTGGTTACAAGAAGGTGATGCTAATTCAAAATTTCTTTACTCTTCTGTCCAGAACAACAGGAACATAAAAAGAATTGAATTGCTAGAAGATATTAATGGAATTCACCATCGTTCTGAAGCTTCTAAAGCCGAAGTCGTGTGTGCTTATTTTAAAGATTTATTCTCTTCCTCTCAGCCTTCCAATCTAGATTCTTTCTACCAGGACTTCAATGTACGAGTTACGCATCAAATGAATGAATCTCTGGTGGCCAGGGTTTCAAAAGAGGAAGTGAAGGCTACGTGATGTCTCTTAAAACCACAAGTGCTCTTAGGTATGATGGATTCACTGCACTGTTTTATCAAACATATTGTGATATAATTGACCAGGATGTTACCATAGAAGTGCAATTCTTTTCAACAAGATATTTCCCTCGAGAATGGAATTATACCCAAATATGTTTGATTCCAAAGGTAAACCATCCAACAAAAATGCAAGATCTGCATCCAATAAGTCTATGCACGATTATGTACAAAATCATTGCAAAGGTATTGACTTTCAGGCTTAAACCCTTGTTGTTGCGTTAATATCAGAACAACAGTCAACCTTTGTTAGTGAAAGATTAATATCAGACAACATCATAGCGGCTCACGAGATTCTACATGCTCTTAGAATCATCCAAATCTCTCACTTACGCATATGGCCGTCAAAAGTGACATATTGAAGGCCTATGATATACTTGAATGGTCTTATATTGCTGAAATTTTGAAAGATATAGGATTCCACCAGTAGTGGATATCAAGGGTTATGTATTGTGTATCAATAGTCTCATACACAGTATTGATGAATGGCCAAGCACATGGTAATATTGTACCAAACTGAGGAATCAGGCAAGGGGATCCTATTTTGCCCTTTCTTCTGTCATCTGTACGGAAGACTTAACACATCTATTCAGGAAGGCGGAAATTTCAGGACAAATTCACGGTTTACAATTCAATGCAAGAGGACCGTGTATTAGTCACCTTCTTTTTGTTGATGATAGCATTTTTGTTTGTCAAGCATCGGTAGAAGAGGCGGCTACAATTAACACAATCCTCAGAGATTATGAACAAGCCACAGGTCAAATGATTATTAAAGAGAAATCAGTCGTAACATTTGGAGCAAAAATGGATTTTTTAATACAAAAGACTATTCATTCATCTATGCAGATCTCTGCAACAAGTGGGTTAGGCAACTACCTTGGTTTACCTGAATGTTTCAGTCAATCTAAGATCAAGATGCTTTACTTTCTCACAACCGTATTAGAGAAGAGCTAAGATACTTGGTATTGGAGATATCTATCTCAAGGTGGCAAACACGTTTTGATCCAGTCAGTAGCCTCTGCACTTTCAGTATATGCAATGCCAGTCTTCAAATTACCAGTGTCTACTTGTAAGACACTAACTTCAGTTATAGCAAATTTCTGGTGGAACACGGAACCACATTGCAGGAAGATTCATTAGCTTAGTTGGGATAAGTTATGTTTACCCAAGTTGAAAGGAGGTTTGGGGTTTATGGAAATCAAATGTTTCCATCAAGCACTACTTGCCAAACAAGGATGGAGATTAATCAATAACCCAAAAAACTTAGTATCAAGGCTCATTAAAAGCAGATATTATAAAAACAAAACCTTCTTAGATGCTAAATTGGGTACAAGGCCATCCTTTATTTGGAGAAGTTTGTGTTATGGCAGATTATTACTGAAGAAAGGGCTAAGAAAAAGAGTAGTGGGTAATGGCCAATCATTGATGGTTTGGACATATAAGTGGATTGGCACCACATCAAAGCAGAGGACTCCCTTAATCAAACAAGATTTTATAAATGTGGACATGAGAGTGAATGAACTGGTTGATGTGAATAGGAGGCAATGGAACGCTCCTTTAATTGATCACCTTTTCTACCCAAATGATGCTCAAGATATCATGAGGATGCAGCCGTCAATGAGAAGAGCTGATTCTGGGATTGGCCAGCAAAAAAAATCAAGAGTTGATAGTGTTCACTCGGGTTGTGAACTAGCTTCATCCATTGTGCACAACGACCTAATTGAGCAAGCGGGTACTCTTCCCTCCTTAATTGCTATCAAACAAATGATATGGAAGATTAAAACTGTATCCAAAATAAACATTTCTTGTGGAGAGTTTTGAATGGAGCAATAGCAGTTGATGATAATTTGGCTAGGAGAGGTATGAGAACGGATGGTCGATGTCAAGTATGTGGTCATCAAGGAGAATCTATTTGCCATGTGTTATTTTCTTGCACTCTAGCAAGACATATTTGGGCTCTTTCTGGTTTTCCCTCCCTGGAAGAGGGCTTTGTTGACGTTTCTTTGTTTGACAATGTGTATTACCTTCTTAAAGCCTCTAAACAGATGTCTTGGCTGTTGGAAATTCGAAGATCTTTTCCTTGGATATGCTGGTTCACATGGAAAAACATAAATCAATTTATGTTTGGTGAAAATGTATTTCCTCCTGATTTGATTGTTAAAAAGATTTTTGAAGAATCATATGCATGGTTTAGAGCACATGAAAGAAGGGATCTAGTTTCAACATCAACCAATAGTCATGTGCATTCTAAGAAAAAAATGGAATCCCCCCTAAAGGCTTCTTAAAGGTCAATCTTGGCATTGATTTCCATAAAAACTCTCAGACATGGGGTGCATCTTGGATACTTAGGGACTACCATGGGATAGTCTTGCTCCACAATAGAAGATCATTTGCTAACATGAACTCATTACAAGAAGTCTTCCAAAGCAGCATGGCATGGACCATTGAGAGTATGGTCACTCACAATTGCAATTGAATCATCATAGCCTCGGACTGTGGAACGTTTATGAATGCTATAACAGATCCGGTTAAATGGCCTGCATTTAAAAATTTAGCAGATCACATCTTGGAGCTCTTAACCTCTTTTGTTTCTTGGAAATTGCACAAAGAATCACCTTGATCCAATAGAGGAGCTTTGCTCATTGCAAGGAGTGTCAATAAGGACCAAAGGCTCAGCTCCTATGTAGTTGCAAGTCATCCCTCTTGGCTCCATGATTTTTTCTGCAGTGAGCGATCCTCCTCTACTTGATTTATAAGGGTTTTGATTCAGCTTTTGGCATTTTCTCTCTGCTTTTTCTTTGGTCTTTTACTCTTTATAGCGCATTAGTCTGTTATTATCTCCTGGGCTTTTATTGGGTATTCTTTCTTTATCGTATAACTGTATTGTTGATCCTTCTTGTAATCCTTTATCTCCCATCAATATATATCGTGTTAAAAAAGGAAGATTTTTCTCTCTCATACACAGTTTTCAAGTTTACTAAAAACTAACTTTATCTCAAAAACTGTATCTCAACCACTTTTTACTAAAAAAAAAAGAAAATTTTGCCCTTTTTAGTGATTTGGTGCGCTGGAAAAGAATCTCTCCGACCTTAATGGCTCCAGGGAAGCTGTAGTGTTCACTACCATCCTCTTTACCACCCCCATGTGGCCTATTCTCATAATTTTATGAAGTCATTTGTTGAAGTCGGTAAGACTTTTTTATCACTTTTCTACTCTTTCCAGCAAGCCTTTTTCTTCGAAAAATATTTGGTGGAAGCTTTTCTATTCAACAATATCAATATGTTGCATTTATTGTTCGCTTTTTAGAGTTTCTTCTGTTTTAATATAGAGCCCTTTCATAGTTCATACTACTAGATTTTTGACCCACGCGTAATAATATTTTTTTGATATAAAAATCTAATATAAAATAAATTTTATTTATATATATTATTTATAAATTTTATTTATATATAAGGTAAAAGAAGTTGCATAAGATGTGAAGTATCTAAATATAAATTCTTACATAACTTTTTACTGTTAAAGTTTTTATTCATACAAAGACAATAATAATTGTTCACGTGAACTTTTAAGTAGTATCAAATTATGACCGGAAAAACAAAATTTTATAGAAAATGGTAATATTATTGTATGTATCTTAATTTTCTAACATATTTAATCAATTATATTTTGCAAGTATTCTTACGATATAATATACATAGATATAATATACATATATATATATATAAGTAAACTTAAATAAAACGTTATAAAACATTCATAAGAATATTAATATTACATAAATATAATAACTATTTTGAATTAATATCTGTTAAAGCTAATAAAGATTATAAATATTTTATGCCATAAAAATGTATATACTATTAATAAATAAAATGCATGATCTTTATATTTATTGTGGAAAAGTTATTTACTATCAAAGAATCAATACTTTGAATTATAGTACAACGTCTATTACAAACACTTAAAAATACAATATAATATTTAATAGTATTTTAACAAACACATATTATTTAATATACATAATATATATTTAAAATATATTTAATGTTTTATAGTCTATTTAGAACACAAAGTAAAATCAAAAGTTTAAACAAAGCACTCAACATTTACAAAAGTATGTACTTGTACAATAATTTATCCAACCTCTAAATGGAAAGAGTTATTAATCTTAAGAATAGAAAATGAGGAGCTTTTTTGGGAAGATTATGAAAGTTGAGAGAGGATGAAATGATTTTACATTGAGTGTTTTTTTAGAAAACAAATGATTTTCATATGATTTATAATTTTGAGAACCACTTTAATGAGATGATGTGGAAGCATGGGAGGAGCACAAACTCCCTAATTATATAATAGATTTTAAGTCTCTATGTTATTAATATTTTGGACCATCGATTTGCCTTCTTCCTAACATTACCTCTTAAGTACTTTTAGAGACTCTAATAAGTAACTCAGTGGATCAAATTTCCTCCAGATACGAAAAAGAAAATGGTCTCGGTCGTCTGCAACATCGAGGATACACTCTCCTCTTAGAATCCCTCCAAGCGATAAGACGGCTTTGACAGAAGACGATAAATTTATTCAAATTGGTAGAGTTTCAAATCTTAGAGTACAACATCCGAAAAACCTGGTGGAATACATGCTAAATCTCTGGAACCTTTAAACTAAAGTGGTTGAACGTGACCTAGGCTCAGAGAAGTTCCAATTCAGGACATGATTGGTAACGAATGTAACTGTTGGCTTTTGTTGTAGACTTTTGGCTTTAGAGATTTTGGATGTAACGATTGTGGCTTTTTTTTAAATAATAAAAAGTTTGATTGGTAAACAAAACTGTAAAGGCTGTGACTGCTAATTTTAATGATAAAAAATATTTATTAAAATAATATTATCTCGTATTTATAATTATATAATGAAAAACAAAATTTTACACTATTATTTTTATGTATGTTCAAAATTATTAACTTTTTTATTGATTTTAAATGAAACTTATATATATAATTTATTAAAGGAAAAAAATTCACAAAAACTATTAAACATAATTCAAATTATTAACTAAACAAAATATTTAGCGCCCATTAGCCCACATAGCGTTAGCAATTTTGTCACGAACACCTTCCATATATAATGTAATATATCTAATAACGGTTGAATTACTATATAAGAAATTCATGCAGCAAGTCACATACAAAAAAAACCACTCCAACATCTTGATATCCAAGATATTTTTTTCTATAATGTTTTTGTTGGAACTAATGATGGGTGGGTGGTTGGAAATGGTCATGATGGGTATGTGCCGATGCAAGACAATGTGACTGATACACAAACTTAAGGAGATGAACCTGGCATAAAAATGACCATGAATCAAATTTTCGTGCATTCAACTGATAATGTTAGACAACATAAAGGATCAACCAGTAATAAAAATTTTGAAATTTCAATGGCATATGATAGAAGATAAGACACCATTCGAATTGCCGGCAAAGCCATGAGATCAGACATGAAAAGAGTTATACGTCGTATACACCACATTTTTAATATCAATTATAATTCGACTTTCTATTGAAATATTATGTCCTTGATGGAAAACAATGAATCAACCAGACAAATGGTTTTTGGATTATCAAATGACGAACATTTCATTAATTATCTACAACGAGCGATTGAAATGGAGAGATGACCGACTTCTTTTTAAGACTATAGTTTTATTAGTTATTTATAAATATTAAATTTTATTTTCTTTTAATATGTTTTTAATAAGTGGGATTTTTATGTCATATTTATTTTTTATTTTAAATATATTTTTTTAGTTTTTATTTGTAATTTTATTCAATTAACATGATATAAATATAAGATAAAATAAATCTTGGAAGAATGAAAATAAAATAAACTATATATATAAATTTATAATAAAGTTTACATAAATTGGGTAAAAAGAAGAAAAAGATATTTAATTGTTTAAAGTTAAAAAAAAATAAAACTTATCTAAAGCTAGCCATTAATGATTTTTAAAAAGAAAGAAGGAAAAAAGATAAAAAGCTTGATTGAGTAAAATGTGGCTTCAAAGACTTGTAAAAAATATTTTAAACAAAAAAAACCACATACCAATCACCCTCTCAGACTTGAAAGTGAAGAAGACCTCCTCCTTATTCTCAAGAGAGCTATACCATTTTAAAAGGTGGGTGTTTATTCTACAATGTGGGAAACCTCTAGTTGAGGACTCCTTTCCATCTCTTATTCTTTTTTGGTTAAAATTTATGATATTCCGCTACATCATTGGACGGACCAAATAATTTGGACAATTAGTATGTATTTAGGTTTTCTGGAAGACCGAGAAGCTGAGAAAGCTAGGGTGAGAATTATGATTAATAACCTTGAACCGCTTCTTATGACAATGCCAATAAGACTTATCACTGGTGAAGTTACGACAGTGGAATTCGAGTATGAAAAACTGGAAAAATACTGATTTACTTGCCTTCGACTCTCTCACGATGAAGGGATTTCCCTTTCAATAATTCATCCTCCAAAGATTCTAGGCAACTGGGAATTTCTCAGCAAAAAACATTGTACCGCCTAAATGACGACAAACGAAAGTTGGCTATCTGTATAGTTGTTAGATCAGAACATCGACATGATCTTCATTCCTAAAACCCCTCAAGATTCAAGAGAGTGAACAGAGACACTCTTTCCCGAAACTTCACCTACAATTGGATGCTCGAATGAATTCCATACTGTATTACAAACTTCGGTATGACAGGGAAGATTCGTCAAGGAAGATGAAAAGCGATTCAGACTCACTAGTTCGTGCAAGTCACAAAACTTTTCACATGGATCACTCAAATATTTCACAGCCTTTTGTGATATCTCAAAGGGAGAAGTGAACACTTAGGAGAATCAAAGCCCTCTGCAAAAAATGTACCTGTAAATTAGGATTGGATCAGAATAATGCAATGAGACTAGACTCCGCCTAAAAGGCCAGGACAAGAGATAATGGTAAAGTCAGACTTACACAAATCTCGCTGTCCAGCCCTAGAAAGATCATTAGCAGATTACCATCAATCCACGCTTCCCCCTTAAGAATATGTAGTTCAGTGTCATATAGACTATAATATATAAAAGTCCGATATGAAACTTCATTATGAAAAAACAAAGAAGATCATAGCACCCGCCATTTAAAGGAGAGACTAAATTCTGATCATATTCAAACAGATCATCAACTAGCAGTTGAACTAGTTGTGCAGAAGCTTATTCCATAAGGTGTGGACTTGGGATCCACCTCTTTATCTAAAAGATTTGGCCCCATATTTGAGGAAGTTACTATCTCTATTCATGTGACTAACTCTAGCCAGGAAACCTCTACCAGGAAAAATGCTTTAAAGCCTCAACAGAAAACCACACCAAAACAAAAGATAGTTCAGAAAACACTACAGGGGGAAAATACCAGGAAACAAAATATTGCTTTTGTAAGAGCCTCCCCTATTAAAATAACTGGATAACAATCAACATCTCAAGATACCCAACAATCAGGTTACCAACATTAATCAAGTCTTAAACACCATAGTCCCTGCAAAATGTAAGAAGAAAGTGAATTTTTGGAATCCACCGCCTCCTCTTCCTTAATCATTACTGCTTTGAACTGTCAAGGGTTTGGGAACCCCTTGACAGTTCGAAGACTTCGGGAATTTTGTATTAATTTATTTCATGATATTCTCTTTCTAATGGAGACCAAGAACAACAATGACATGGCTAACAAATCTACTGATTTGATGAACAATGGAGGAGAGTTTACACTCCAATATATATGTACTAGTGGAGGCTTAGCCTTGCTCCGAAAGAATGATGTTGAACTTGAGATACTCTTATCCTCTCAAAATTTCATTGATGTTAAGGCCTGCTTTAAAGTAAAAATATCTTCCTAACTTTCATCTATGGAGCACCAGTGAGACAATATCACAAAAAAGTCTGGGAAGCTTTATTTTTTTAGCAGCAAACCGAACGGAACCTTGGCTTCTAACTGGTAATTTTAATGATACTGTGGATAACTAAGAGAAGATGGGAGGACCACAAATAAGACAAAATACTTTCGCTAAGTTTAGAAGCTCCATCTCTTCAAATGGTTTATGGGATATCAAGTTCACCGGCAACCCTTTTTTCTTGGCATGGATCAAGATATGATCATTTGATACGAACAAGATTGGATAGATTCGTGGCAAATAATTTATTATTTGAGCAATTTCCTTCTAGTAAGGCCGAATTCATTCATTTTGAAGGTTTAGATCATTGTCCATTAGTGATTTTTTTATCATTCCAAAATAAAATGAAAAGGTTCCTTTAAATTTGGCAATCGGCAAAGACAAAGCTCTATTGTTGCATATCTCGTCCATGAAGCTTGCAATGAAGAACTAACAACTCTTACAGAACTTGGACAAAAGCTCAGAATAAAAATTCAAAAGAATCTATTAGCCAGCTTCAAGAAATTCTGGAAAGGGCTTTAACAGAAGATCCACCAAATACATCTCTTACCATTAACCTCTCTGCTTCATTAGAAAATGAATATGCAAAGGAGGAATTCTTTTGGAAGCAATAAGGAAAAATAAATTGGCTCAATCATGGAGATAAGAATTCTAGTTTCTTTCATGTAGTCACTAAAGAACGAAGGGCTCAAAATAGATTATCAGTTCCTAGGGTTCTCCCTGCTTTGAAGATCTAGGTATCTCAAAGATAATTTTTGACTACTTTATGGATATCTTTACATTGAATGGGAATGATCATTCCCAGATTGTTGATGAAGTTATTATGTCGTGTATTACGGAGACCATGAACCAAGCCTTAATTAAAATCTCCGATGAAATAGAAATTAAATTATCATTATTTGATATGCATCCAAAAAAAGCACCGGGTCTCGATGGTTTAACAGCAGGCTTTTTCCAATTATTTTGGACTTCAATTGGTGATACGATTGTCTCTGGAGTGCAACAGTTTTTTATCTGCGGATCTTTTCAAAATATCAGATTATCGCCCTATAGCACTATGCAATGTCTTCTATAAGATAGTAGCGAAAGTGTTAGCCAATAGACTTCATTCGTTCTACCGTCGATTATCTCCGAAAACCAATTGGCGTTTGTCCAGGAAGAGCTATAACCGACAATATCCTTATTACTCATGAAATTATTCATACTCTGAGATGCTCAAAGGCCACTTCGATGGGAATAATGGCGATAAAAACTGACACGAGAAAAACATATAATAGAGCGAAGTGGAGATTTCTAAGGAATGTGTTACAACGAGTTTGTTTCCATCATGTAGGGATTAAATGGATTTTAGTATGTGTATCTAATGTTGCCTAATCCTTTCTCATCAATGGTTCCCTTTAGGGACGTGTTTTACCGTCACGAGGCCTACGCTTGGGAGATCTGCTCTCACCATGCCTTTTCATCTTATGCACGGAGGTTTTATCAGGATTGTATCATAAGGCGAGTGTAACAGGTTCCTTCCCGGGAGTTAAAATCTCAAAAGGTGGGCCCAGTATAAGCCATCTGCTTTTTGTCGATGATACAATATTCTTCGGTAGAGAAAATTCAAGAAGTTCTAGAGAGCTAGCCTTGATCCCCCATAGGTATTCCAAATCATATGGTCAAGTAATCAATCTAGCAAAGTCGGTAATCACCTTTGCCCCAAGACTTGGCTTCATTTGAAGAATGAAATTAAAAACATTCTCCGCATCTCGAGAGAATGTGGTTCGGAAAAATATCTTAGAGTCTCAGAAAAATGATATCTTTAGTGAAGTGGTTGAAAGGACAGGACATAGATCTCATAGTTGGACTTCAAATTCCTCTTGGTTACCGGAAAACAGGTTATGTTGACTTTCATTCTCCCGACAATGCCAGAGTATACTCTATCGTGTTTCAAGATTACACTATCTCTATGAATAAAAATTCAATCTATCCTTACTCGGTTATGGTGGGATGCCAACTAGGATAAGAGAAAAATATGTTGGGTTGCTTAGAGTAAAATTTCGATACCAAAGAATCCAAGACGTCTAGATTTTCGAGAAATTGAAGCCTTTAATGATTCTCTTTTGGTGAAAATAGCTTAGCGTATTTTAACACAACTGGATAGCTTATTGGCACGTGTTTTACTATCTAAGTACAATTTGGATTCCTCCTTTACGGATGCGAAAATAGGATTCTGACCTTCTCATGGTTGGGGTGGCATTTTAGCGGGTAGAAAAGTTCTTTCAAGAGGTCTAAGTTGGCTCATAGGTGATGGAACGCGAGTTAGGATTTGAAAAGATCCTTGACTGTCGTTACATCAACCTATTTTCCCTTCCAATTGGATCTCTACATGCATCAAGAGGATTTACTGGAGCTCTCCGCTGCACTCGTTGTGGGATCCCAGAAACTATCGAGCATATCCTTCTCTGCTATTCAATTGCTTTAGAGGTGTGGGAGAATGCTCCAGTTTGATCATTTGACATCAACTAAGTTACAAATCTACATGACCTACTAATAAAATCCAAAACATCAAAAACTCTTCCACCAACATGAATTCAATCGGCATCTTCAATTTCATGACTCTGTTTGAATTTGTGGATTGCTACAAACAATATCATCTTTGCAGGTCGAGCGTTCTCTCCAATGGATGTAGTTACCAAAGCTACCTGAGACACTAGGGAATGAGAGCAAGCACAACAAATTCTTATAGAGGTGTTAAATGTTATTCCATCTCATTCTATCTTACTTTATCTTCGAATTTCTTCTGTTTCATTGATGCAACCTGGAAATCAGCGGAGACTCTTTTTGGATTAAGTTGAGTCTTCACGAAAGAAATTGGGTCTCTTCCTAAAATCTTCTCGGCCCAAAGCTCTAGATCAGAGTCTTTTTTTAACTGCAGAGTGGAAGTAATCTTATAATTTCTTACAATAAATCCGAGAAGGAGATTGCTTCCAATCGAAGTGGTCAGAATATATTGTAATGTCCACATATTTTATTCTCATATATAATGTCTTAGTTGCCTAAAATTAACCATCAAAATTTTCTTCTTCTTTTAAAGTATTGATATCTAAGAATAGTCTCAAACATCAATGTGATGTAATTCAAAAGTAACAAGTAATAAAATTTTCTATTAACATAAACCATCAAACGAGTCTAAACTGATTGTTTAATTAAACCGGTACAAATTAAATTTTTTATCGATAATAATGATCATAATGCCACATACAAACCATTACACTAAAAATTCTAAGAGCATGCCCATTGGAGTATGTAGTGGGTATTTCAATAGGGTATCTGATATAAAAGCCCAAAATATATCATTTTTTAATCTAGAATTATGAGATACGTATCTCGTTGAAGGCTTTCGAGAAGCCTAGTAGAACCGCTTACGTGTCTTGATACGATTGGCTAGGGAAAAAATTAAGAAAACAAAAAAAGAAAATAAAAACTTTTCGTCTCTCTCCTGGAAGCGCGACGCAAAAGACGATTTTGCATTGTTGCTGCTCCAATTTTGTGAGGTTGATTTGCACTGTTGCTGCTCCAATTTTGGTTGAGATTTCTTCATTTGATATTGTTTCAGGTAATTTTCTTGGCTAAGGAGATATGGATTTGGCATCTCGTTACAAGATGAATTTTTCTTTGATTTTATTGTATCTTTCAGAGATTAATTTAACAATTAAGTTTCCAGGTGACTAATTTCTAGTGTATTTGTTTTGTCTCGTTTCGTATCGAATGCATATTGGCCTTTGTTTTCTAATCGTTGTAACTGTGATGATGATCCGAAGATCTTAGGAAGAAGACGAAGAAGAGTCTGAATTGATTGAAATGAGTAGAGAAGAGAAGAAGAAGTTTGAATTGAATGAAGTGAGTAGAGAAGAGAGAACGTAGTGGCCATTGATAGAAATTCAATTGGTTGGTAGTGGCCATTGATAGAAATTCAAACGTTGTGTTGGTGAAATTAAAGAAAAGGAGAACGTAGTAGAAGAAGTTTGAATTGATTGAAGTGAGTAGAGAAGAGAGAGGAAAGAAGTATATATACAAAGAAGAAGAAGAAGCATCTGATACTTTAACTAATTCTTGAAGAAGAAGAAGCATCTGATACTTCAAATGAAGACATGTATAATTTCTTTACTTTTATTTACTACAAGGCAATAGATATAGCATGGACATCATATCTAAACATGGCCTCTAAATAATTGAGAGATTAATTAGATGATAGGACAACTGCTATAGTAGAACTTGAGTCTGTTGTATCCGAAAGTAATGCTGCTCAACATTTTCTGTTTTGGTTAAGTATCATTTAGTAGTTTAGTTAAGGATTTAGTTGAGGTCTAATTTTACTTTAATTAGAATTTGTGGTAGTTAAATTATGTGGATAGGATTGAGTCAATTGATTGCTTGATTGTTGAATCTGTCTTAACAATGGAGATGCTCTAACAGACTTGTTAATAATTTGATGATTACACATATTACGACCCAACTGCAAGAAATTAAAGTAAACGACTACAATAAAATTGTAATCTAGAGGGATTGTCTCTGCACTAGTTCAAGAGCTTTGACAAGAACCGGCTTGAACCGGTTTATATCAATACTTAAGTTCTGCTGTACCAAGTAAACCGATTTGAACGTTTTCCACCCACGTTTCGCAACCGCCGGCGGATCTTTTATGATCTCGTGATCGCGTCCATACAGCCGCACCAGCGTGCTCTCCTCCGGCTCGATCTTGTATTCCAAATATCTCAGATTCATCCCCTTCGACGGATCCTCGAAATCCTTCTTCGCCAGCCACTCAAATCCACCGATCGGCAGAATCTGAATCACGGCCGCGTTCTCCGGCAAGAACACCATGTTCGTTAGCCCTGCTCCGTGAACGCCGAGCATCACGTCGCACGAATTCACGGTTTGAGCCATTCTCACAACCTTGACGTTCGCTTCCGTCACCGCGACGTCGAATCCAATTTGCCTGGCCGCTCTCGCGATCTCGCCGGCGTTCACGAATGCCCGCGATTTTCCCCTCGTTAAAATGAGAATCCGTGGCCTCAACCGCTGATTTTGTCTCCGACTAACGACGGCGTTTCTTAACGAGTATGTATCTCTTAGGAAGTTCCGGAAATCGGACATTGAGTACTCCGAATCCGAAGGATCGATCGTTAGCTCTTTGTAACGCTCAGAGTGGCGAATGAGACCGACGAAGACGTTGCTGAAACAGTGCGTTTCTTCTTCTTCGTCGATGTAAATCACTTCGTAATTTGAAAGACTCTTGACTATTTCCTTATATTTGTTGATCCACCATGGATTCTTATTCGTTACAAGGAACTGAACCTCGCCGTTAAATCTACGCGCCGTCATGTAAAGAGGAATCACGATATCGGTGAAATCGTGGAAGTGATTCATCGAGTAGCCTCCGAGAGAAAAAAGCAGCGCCGGAACGCTGTGATTCTTATCGCAACGCGAGAAACTAGCGTTCTCTAATTGTTCCGCGTTTTGTGATTCCAATATAACCGTCCACTCTCTCACGCGTTTCATCGCATCAAAATCATCTTTTCTCGCGTATGGTTTTATATGCCACGTGGAATTTCCGGAAAACGCAAACGTGATCGCCGCAACAACAGTCGCGGATTTACCGTGGATCCTTACGTCACCGCTTAGCTCGCATATTTCTGTTCGCGCTAGCATCTTACAAACAGGTTCCATGGTTGTGTCTGAAAAATTCTACAAAAAATATAAATAAATTGACAAAAATCAAGACAATTGTAAAGAACATTTTTGAAGAGAGTGGACCTGAAATAAGTTGTTCTTTGGAGATAGTAGTACTAGTACAGTTTAGAGAATCAAGATAACTCTTGGGCAAGTTTGTGTTGTTGCAGACACTAAACTCTTGATCTTTAGAAGTGATTAACGCTTGTAATTGATCCACTGAAGGAAGAAAGAAAGTAAGAAATATAAACTTAAAATGATTCTTTAGGGAAACACAGTAAGAGACTAACCGATAGGTAAAGGACTTAGATAAGGTTTAAAGATGGTGCAAAGAGTGAAGAGAATAGAGGCAATAAAAGCTCCATGGACAAGTCTCTTATGCTCGTATTTGCTAAAGCTACGAGCAACTATTGTATCGCTGATGATAATATCCTTCTCTGACATCTCTTCTTCTTTCTTTATGTTGCAAGAATGCTCTACAAATTGAATACTCGCTAATGTACGTAGAGAGGTGAATGAATGTGAGGTATTTAACAAGTTGTTTTACAACATTTTCCCCTCTAAAAATGAGTGGATTTTAAGATTAAGACATGATCAAGAAGATAACGTTTTAGGTGTTGAAGATGTAAATATTTTAAACGAATAATAGTATATTGTTAATTAATTTATAAGTGCCGGCATTGGAGAGGAAGGATTTGGAGGGCACGAAGTAGTTAATCGAACAAGTCTTAGGATAATGCTCCTCACGATTCTTCTTTTTAACTTTGTTTTGAGTAAATTATTGAAACAGTAAACACGAAATACATTTTTTAACCAATAACTTTTAAAAATATACCAAAAATTCTTAAACGAAAGAAAGAACCAAATAAAATTGTCTGAACAAGAACTCGCAAGAAAAATCGTCAGATTTTACCAAGGGATTTTGGTTTAGTGGTTGAGGCACTCTTTGTAGTGTTCAAAGTCACTATTTCGAATCTTTTGGGAAGAGTGATTTACGCCTTAAACAAGTATTATCAACGGTTGGCTTCGGGCACCGGAGGAGACAATGGACCAAAAACTCAGAACTTTAAGGTTTATAAAAAAGTGTCTGATTTTATTTAAGAGAAATATTTTCTAATCTTATCATATAAATCAGAACATGTTTCACGTGAGTGCGATACGTAAGCAAAATTATAGTAATTCATAAGACTGTGACATATGTCATTGTTAATTAAGATTACTAGATGTGTCAAACTAATATAAACTTTCTTATTGTTAGTTTATTACTTCTCTACATCGTGATAACGTCCAACAATTATTGAAGATTACAACGATTGGTGGTCGTGGTAAATACCTCGGATTGCCGGAACAATTTGGCCGCAAAAAATCAGTTATATTCTCTTTAATTATTAACCAGCTAAACTCTAAAATTTCAAGGTTGGCAATATAAGTTTCTTTCACACAGTGGTAGAGAGACAATGCTTAAGTCTGTTGCTTTCTCTCTTTCCGTGTATGCGATGAACTGCTTTAAATTGCCAAACCAAATTTGTGATGAATTAAACCGGTTAATGTCACAGTTTTGGTGGGGTTTACGTTTTGAAGGAAGAGCAATGAGTTGGTTGTCTTAGCGAAAGCTATCCTATTCTAAACGTGCTGGTGGAATGGGGTCTAGAGACATTAGTCACTTTAACCAAACATTACTTGCTAATCATGTTTGGAAACTGTTGTAGCGTCCACATAGTCTCCTATATCGAGTTCTAAAACATCGATACGTTTCCAATACTGATATGAAAGATGGTACTGTTCCCAAATCGGCTTCTTACGGCTGGAAATCCTTGAAGTTTGGTAATCATCTGCTATTTAGAGGACTTCGTCATAATATTGGGAATGGCTCACATACACGAATGGGAATTGATTCATTGCTACCAGATTCTCAACCACGACCTGCCAAATTGCTTCCATTAGTAAACCCTTCTTTACCTGTTTTTATGCTTTTACAGCCTGGATCTTCACAATGGGATGAATTAAGGTTACACCAATACATAGACCATGTGGACATTGAGAGAATCAAACAGATTTATGTGTCTCCACATAAGATAGATGATACACTTCAATGGGATTACCACTATTATGGGACTTATACAGTGAAGATGGGTTATCGGTTTGCAATTTCCCTCGATCACTGTGCAACATCAAAACCTTTACCCTCTAGGTACCCTGTTTTCTCATCTCTAATATGGAAACTTAATATACCACCAAAGTTGCAACATTTTCTTTGGAGATTAGGATCTGCAGCTATTGCTACAAATTCAAATATCGAAAGACGTGGTATTTCAGTTTCACCACTCTGTCCACGTTGCTTTTCCAAGAATGAAACAAGTTTTTCACGTCATATTTGGATGCTCAAAAGCTAAGCTTGTCTGGCGCCAAGCTAATTTACCATTCTATGCCATTTTGACAACCTCCTTCTCAATCCATGATCTTCTGCTATCTATTATTCAGTGTTCAAGTGACCGCCGATTGACATTGCTTCATCAACATTATGCCATAATCTTAATATGGCGTTTATGGAAGGCCCGAAACACGCTTAGCATCTTACTCTAACAACATGCGCTTAGCATCTTATAAAGCCTCCTTTGATGTTTGGTGTGATGTCTTTGATGACTTAGCCCCAATATTTAATAAACATAATGACAATAGATGTGAAAATATTTTCGCAAAGTCAGCCTTTACCAGTTTTGAGGAGTCTGTTATGTTTCATTTCTGTCCTGAATTCTTGCAGTCTACACTACTTGCTGATGTAGAACACATTATTTAATGAAACAAAGTATGATGATTAAAAACAAAAAAGAAATAAGTATTGTTCTTTAAAATAAAAACTATATAATAATAAAAATATTCGTTTTATAATTTGAACATAAATTATAAGATTAAAATAAAAAACATAGTTGACAAAAAATATATAGTATATAAATATTTAATAGTATAAATTTGAAGAGTAATA
>OVBE01002102.1:0-31378 GCA_900406425.1 Iberis pinnata | reverse complement strand
CATTGAGGAACCTAGAAATACATCAAATGGATGTTAAAACCGCTTTTCTAAATGGGGAATTAGAAGAGGAAGTCTACATCAAACAACCAGAAGGGTTTGTTATTCCCAGACAAGAAAAAAAAGTCTGTCGACTTGTCAAGTCGTTATATGGGCTTAAACAAGCACCAAAACAATGGCATGAAGTTCGACAATGTTATGATGTCCAATGGATTCAGCATTAATGAATGTGACAAGTGCATCTATATCAAAAATACACCTAACGAGTATATTTTGTTATGTTTGTACGTCGCTGATATGCTCATTATTGGAAACAATAAAAACATAATAATTCAAACAAAAAACATGCTTCGAGGAAAATTCGACATGAAAGACACGGAATTAGCAGATGTTATTCTAGGGATTAAAATCATTAGAAACTCTGACGGAATCATATCGTCCCAAGCTCATTATGCTGAAACGATACTTGAGAGATTCAAAAACTACTCAAGTGGAACCGCAAAAACTCCGGTTGACGCTCAACTTCACTTAACTAAAAATTCAGGTGAAGCAGTGTCACAACTGGAATATGCAAGGGTGATCGGAAGTCTAATGTACTTAACCAACTGTACTAGACCCGAGTAGCGTATGCAGTCAATGTACTTAGTCGCTACACCAGTAATCCAGGACATAAACACTTGAAAGCCATAACTAGAGTGTTAAAATATTTACGTTACACTAAAATTATGGTCTGCATTACGGTAAAGAACCAGCAGTTTTAGAAGGATACAATGACGCAAACTGAATTTGCGACTCTAAAAACTCAAAATCCACAAGTGGATATATCTTTACACTCGGTGATGCAGCAGTGTTCTGGAAATCTTTCAAACAAACTCTGTTAGCCAGATCGACCATGGAATCTGAGTTTATAGCTTTAGACAAAGCTGCAGAAGAAGCAGAATGGCTTCAAAATTTCTTGGAAGATCTACCGATGTGGGATAAATCAGTGCCAGCATTACGTGTACACTGTGATAGTCAATCGGCTATAGCTCGGGCACTGAATACCCTATATAATGGTAAGTCTTGTCATATAAGACGGCGACATAAAACCGTTAGACATCTGATCTCAAGCGGTGTAATCACAATCGACTACATCAAATCAGTAGACAACCGAGCGGATCCGTTTACTAAAGGTCTGTCACGAGATCAAGTGGTCAAATCATCATGAGGAATGGGTTTAAAGCCTACAAATTAAAGAGGAAGCTTGATGGACACCCCACCTAAATGACTGGAGATCCCAGGAAATAGGTTCAAAGGGCCAACGAAATCAATCTGAATCTGATAAAGCACTGTGAAACTTGTGTTTCTACCCACATCCTAAAATGATAAACAGTGGAAACCTGTATGATATAAGGATAAGCAATACGCTTTTAATGATTCCATAGCTTGTAATAGTGGAGTACAACAGGGTACTTATGACAAGAGCTAATGGCAAATCACATTGTGAGTGTGAAATGCAGCCGTTTCTAGGAGAATGAAGTTCATGCTATACTCTCCAAGTTCACTCATGAAAAACCAGGCATGTTCAAGGCCAAAATGAACACAATAGAGAACTTAGTTCTACGAGAACTGAAGCTAGGTTATAATTGTTGTCTCGGTTTACATTAAAGCTCAGGTGGTTCAAGACATCATGTTCACCTCCTGGTCGAGTAAACCCGACAGATATTAACAATGAGCGGTTCAAAGCTGAAAAACGCTACCTACTCAGACAGCGAATTTTTACATGTAATCTCGAAAAGTCCTTCTGTCTAGTTTTAAGTGGGTCTAGTCAGAAAATGTTTGTCGAGTCTAGTTTAGTCGTCATTTGTTTTAGAGTAATTTATATTCATGTGGGGGATTGTTGGAACTCAAATACTTGACAAAGAATTTTACCAATGTTCCGGGGAGTTCTCCGGTGAAGACGTTCACCGGAATGACCAAGTTATGAGTGCATCGGATTCCTTGTAACGAGCACTATAATATGGAATATTCATTTGTCAAATTTAAGTGCATTTTGAATGAGATGTAAAGAGATCAACTTAAACATGCATAAACACAAAAGTGTTGACTTAATGTTGACTAAGCCTGAGTTTTATCCCACATTGCTAGTAGAAACTTTTTTCCACTAGTATATATATGGAAGAGTGCATGTTTATGTTTGGGTACACTATGGTGTATTGGAGAGAGATGGACCACCCACACGCGCGCGCCGCCGCCGCCGACCGACCGACGCAACGCGGGTCGTTGGGTCGTTGGGTCTTTAGGTCTTTGGGTCTTTGGGAATGTCCTACTCCTAGTCCTAGTCCTAGTCCTAGTCCTAGTCCTAGTCCTACAAGATATATTCTTTTTGGAGAAAATTTCTATGGAATTTTTCCTATGGATTTTGGGTAATGAGACGAGTTAGAAATTTAAAGAGGAGCGTTGAAATTAATTACGGATCAAAATATCTCTCCAAATTGCGTAACTGACTGAGTCAATAACGACTCCAGATTTTTCGATCTCAACTGTTACGATCTCAACGCTCCTCTTTAAATTTCTAACTCGTCTCATTCTTTATGTAATTTTTACACACAGAAAAAATCCTACAATCTCTCTTGCGTTTCTTCTTCTCTCTAAAACAGTAAGTCTCGAGATTACATCGTGTGTTCTAAGTTCGACAGATTCCGTTCTCGAGTGCATTCGAAACGGTCTCCCTGCGGTTGTATCCTGGGATTCTTACATCGCACAAAACCGTGGCACTACGGGCAATTTAAAAAATTAAGGAAAGAGATTTCATTCTCGACTCTGCTATTCATTTTATTTCATTTTTAATCGTTTGTTTCATCGTATTTCCTTAATCCGGTTTTTACCATCCTACAAAGCACCACCATAGATATCAAGTTGTTAATCTAAAGGAAAAAAAAGCTTAGACCAGAGAGTTCCATCTACATCAAGTAGTTAATCTCCCCGAAGAGGAGAACATATTTTCCTCTGTAACATTTTGAGCTAGTAGATTAACCTATTTCCTTTTTTTGGATCAAACACGAGATGCAATCTTTCAAAGTTATTGAGAGCATTGATTAGTTCATCACTATAAGTCTATAACCATTTAAGGGGTTCGTTTATTGCTTTGATCAAATCAGAAGCTTCCGAGAGTGAAAAGAACTTTGTTTTTAATGTAAACTAATCACGCTTTCAAGTGTCAAGAGTATACCTATTCTGGTGAGCTAACTTTCAGAAGACTCATGGCCTTAGAAAAGGCGCGAAAAACAAGCCGGAATGGTCAGTAACCAACCAGGCAGAACCACTATGTTAAAGTGTGGAGGAAGACATACTTGATGATATTTTACTACTATCGATGAGGCATTGTTTTCATTAAGGGAATGAACTGAACCTATTTCTTGGCATCTTGGTTGTTCTTATAGAAGAAACTCACAACACTATATATCTATTTGATTATTTCCGTTCCTAAATGTCTGTTTCCTACAAATCTTCCATTTTCTATTTAATTTCTATAAAAAAAAACACTAAAGAGAAAGGTAGACTATCTTGTTTTTTATGTATGCACCTAAAGAGAATGAATTATTCATTCTAAATCTATTCAGGCAGAAGCGCTCCTTCTTGCAGCATAATCACGATATGCGGCTCCAACAACCACACCAACAGTTCCAACTGTTTACACATTAAAGAAAATGCAAACACTGTTAAATCTTTTCTGTTATGGGTTCGTTTCTGCAATAAAAATTTGTGTTAAATTTACTTGAAGTAGCCATAAGTGAGTGGTTGATTAGCTTGTTGAAATGTTTTCTGTTTTTTCCTGCTTCCGTCTCTGGAATACTCAAATGACGGTATTGTGCTGCAATTAAGATTTTGCAGAATAAGTTGTTCAAGTCCCCCAATTTGGAGCTTATGGACACCAGAGGTTCTATTCCCATATCTTGTGTCATCTGTATAGTACAGTGTGCATAAATAAATTTATGTGCAAGGAAGGTGCTTTACAAGTTATTAGAGCCCTACCCTGGTGGATTCTTGAATAGAATTTGGGAACGAATCCAAATCGCCTTTTGCTGATACCATAAGGCAATGGACTTCATATCCAGTGGCATCACCGTGAGTTGCAACTTTTACAAGCAACGCAATCGCTCTCTTCCACGACCACTCAGCAGAACTAAACAAAAATATTAATTGTTACGTACAAACTACAAACATCTACTTACACATACTTCAACCAATCAAACAGAACGATACCTGTCATACACGAAAACAGCTACGTCACATGCGAACAATGACTCCTTCGATGATAATAGCCTTTCAACCCCATCTTCTTGAATTTCCCTCATCAAAAGAGTTTTCTTTCGCTTCTACACTCACATAAAAAGTCAATGGATGCCAAATACACAAAATTGCATAAGTATTTCATCAACTCACCCCATCTTCATCGACCATGTTTACTCCATAGCGCTCACCAGAAGCTGATCCAGGGTTATCAGTAAATGACCTAGATCATGGAGACAAATTAAACATTCAATTAATATAAAAAAATCTGCTATGCATAACAGTATAATGCAACAGGTTTAACTTAACGAACCTTCCAAGAAAGGAATCGAGCAATGCTGATTTTCCAGCGCCGTTGGGTCCAAAAACAAAGCACTGGAAAAATTTTCTTTCACACTGTTTCTTCTTGAGATCTAAACTTCTTCTCCTAGTAACACAAATGGTATAAGCTGGATCATCCCAGAATCCAAAGCAAATCAAATGTTCCACACTCCGAGATGATTGTAAAAGTGTCATCATTGACCACTGCAAAGGATAAAAGTGAAAGAAATTTAAATTTGTCCAGTGACCAATTTTATATAATTTGTTCTCATAATGATAAGAAACCCATTCTCAATTGCAAATTAAAAAAAATGATAAAATGTATATGTCGTAAGATACATTAAATGATTATGCCTAACAATAGAGAATTGCACAACATTTTAGTATGTCATTTAACTAACAATCAAAGAAAGATAAACGATTGAAAGAAGAATGAGCCCATATGTCGTCGAGCAGGTGAAAGGAGTAGTGATTACCAGTGATAGGAAAAAGTCAAAAGATAGTCCTCCAAGGGAAGTTTTCTCCGCAACATCCGCATAAGGAGATTCCTTCCAAGGACTGATATTAACAAATTTTATGGCATTGCAATGTTAGAAGTACATGCTCCTCACCTTCTAGAGGTAGCAAATATACCTTTCAGGTGCAGTTGAAAATAAATTCTCGATCTCGTGCATTCTCATATTATTATCCTGCAAATTTATAGTGAGAAGAGAAGTATATTTTAGTCAACTCAACACTAAGCCATCAATAAAAAAGGAGACTAACCCCGTCTTTATCAAACAACTTATATTTTCCTTTTAGGAATTCAATTGCGACATTTGTCAACTCAAAACTCTACAAAACAATGAACACAACCATCAGTTACACAATCCCAAGGAATGGAATGAATATTTTTATGGAGTTTACTTGATCGGATGCTCGCTTCAATAATGAAGACGGTAGTAATTCATCAGAAAGTCTAAGATCATTATTATACCCAAACTTCCTAAGTATAATCCACGTCGACTCAAGACTTCCTTTCTCAATAAAAAAATGCATGTAAAAAAAGGAACCCACAAAGTGTCAGCCCTCTTTCACTCACACCTTCTGGTAACTTTTCTTGCACAACCCTCTTAACACCATCAATTTCAAAAGGCCGCATTGTAGTGTGGAAGCATCTGACCTATTTTTGAAACAACCATTAGGTGTGTCATATGGATTACATAAAATGATCTCCAAAGCTTCTTTTAAAACCAGAGCAAGCGAAACAGGAGAAAAGGAAACAAAAGAACCTGAAAACCATTTAACTCAGCCTCACTAAGAGCACCATCTCTATCATGGTCACAAAGTGTAAAGATACGCTTCAAAGCCCTTACACACCGGGACTTCAACGTCCGGGTTTCTTGATCTGCCAGAGGTCCTGTTGGGTGAAGGACAGCTCTTTGTGCAAAGTAAAAAACTTCTTGTGCCTACGTGTAAGCTTTTTCTTTAGCTTAAGCCTGAAATATCATTTATAATTCCCATCTAATGTTGTTTACTGACTAGGTCACTAGGGATGTCCAATTCATTTCTGATAAAAATCAAAACCAATGACACTTTCATGCAATTTGAGCACATCTAATGTCCTTAAAATTTCTCAGTAAGACAAGACAACCACATGCCTGAGCTGCTTAACCAATACTAAATCTCAAGAAGATAACAGAAGTAATGAAACCTGGATTGGTTTCAGGGCAGAACATTCGATAGAAGTCTCAATCTCCCGAGACTGCTGCATTAAAGGTAACATCACTTGTTTGAGGTTAACCTGGTTATTGTCATCTCTGAAGTCAAGCTTACATCCTGCCACTATAATAGAAACTTTGACCTGATAAAGAAGACCACACGCCAATACTAATAAGAAAAGTTTAGGTCCCAACAGATCTTTCACACTTTCTAACACTAGAAAGTGATACGATGAATGGGAGAGTAATTGTACACCTTCTACCCACAACAATATCGACATGACCAACTGAAAAAAAAGAGAAAAATCAAACCTCTAATTGCCGAAGATCTGGAAGCCAATATGTACTCAAACGTTCAAGGGTCTCAGGTTGATCACATGCATATGTCAAAACCACTGCATCTGCGTTCTTCAATTCCTCAGTAACCTTTCTCCTATCTTTCAGCCTGAACCCACAAGCACAAACATCAAAAGGTACTTCAAGCACTTAAGCAAACCCTAAATACTTCATTCGGAACCCCACAAATATTAGCTACATAGTTAGCACAGTGGTATCACATGAGTTAATGTATCCTTTACTGTTCATATGACACACATATCCATGCTAGAAGACTTATACCTCGAGGGTGTGTCAACAATGGTGACCGATATATCATCAGGGAAGAAATCATAAGGNGGGGGGGGGGGGGGGGGGGGGGGGGGGGGGGGGGCGAATTGGTGGTTACAGCCACAATCAAGCTGGATTTTCCAGTGCCTTCGTCACCAACTACAACGATACGTATAGATTTTGGTAAGCCAAGACAATCATCCGCACCAGCCAAGTATATTGCCATCTAAAACTCCACAAAATAAAAATTGATGTTACGCGAAGAAAACGAATGAATACGCGCATGCATATGCACAGAGGAGTAGCAATCGCAATTAAGAAACAACAAAATCTTGAATCAGCCACGAGATTGACGATTTTGGGAATAAAACTGAAACCGGAAAGAACAGGATCGTAAACTATAGAAAAGAGTGCATCGAAGAGAAGAGAAGTAAACCAAAGATGAAAGATTAGATAAAGAAAAGAGAAAGAATCCCTAACCAAATCTGAGAGAGGTTAACGAAGATTGAAAGCCGAGTTGTGGCAGTGACGATTGCAACGGAGGTGAAAATATTTTGTTTCTGGAAACATGCTTAAGTAGTTTTCATAAAAGGAATCGGGAATTTTTTTTTATTAGTTTGTTTAAAAATCTGACTGAAATCGAATTGGGAAATTTTCTAGGTCATCAATCAATATACTCCGACCAAATTCGATCACGTTTGATAAATTTGTTAAATTTTTATTTTTTATTTTGGTAGGAAAAGGAAAAAACTCCCCTCATTTTATTAAAATTAAACCAATTATATACAAATAGATCGAGAATATTTGGTCTCCGCTAAATCATCCAAAACGCAGACACTAACAATCTAGAATCAAATGAATAAAAATCTAAAGGAAAAGAAACCGCAAGATTCGCTAAAGCATCAGCCACCTTGTTTGCTTCTTTATGAACATGAACAATCTTGACTAACCATTCACGTTCTCATAAGTAACAAACGCACCAGGAAAGACAAAATGCGAGAAGATTTCACTCATTGTCGAAGAAATTCTACCACATTCTTAGAGTCTACTTCCATAATAACTCTTGATAATCTCTTTTCACAAGTAAGCCATGAACCATAATATACTGCTCAATCTGTGTTCATTTTCCACCACCCTTCCTCAGGTCTCTTCCAACCAACCATAATTTGGGACTTGACTTCTATTTTCAGCGCTTGTAAATGCCACCTTATGTGTTTTAATTGTCTTCTCTGCAAGACCTCGCAAGAAAGTAATATGATCTCTGCATCGACGTGTAACACCAAATACATAACCACAACGCCACTTCCATGTCCACCACAATGTAATGAAGAATAAAGTACCCAAGAATCCAAGAATAATCTTGATGCTTGCACCTGTAATCTCAAGAAGAAGAATATCATCATTACAAATAAACAACTAAAACACTGTTTTCTTTGTTCGTTACATTCGCTTTAGGCTTTTGTTCTTGCTCTGTTTCTCAACATCTTTCTATTTGTTCAATCTGATTTACAACTCACCAAATCGATTCAGTCTTGGTGACGGAGACGGTGCAAGGTTTGAGACTTGACAAAGAGTTAAAATTGGGTTTTGGTTTAGATGAGATTACTATTTTATTTTTATTTTATCCAAAACGCGATTTTAAATCGCTTATTTTTATTTTTTAATCGCAATTTAGGCTTTTTAGTCGTCTAGGGGTTCATTGATGAACTCGAGTAGTTTGTGTCTCCTAACCCATCACCTGAATAAATAATTTGGGATCCTTCCCCTATGGAAAATACAACGAAGAATGGCTATTATACAACTTTAAAGGATCTCTAAAGCTTAGCTTCACCTCCATTATCTCGATCACTGGAGCTAGCCTTCAGTTGCCTACTAAACTACGACACTTCTTGTGGTCCATTGTATCAGGCGTTGTATTTTCAAATGTTAATTTACACAATCGTCATATTGATATTGCAACTGAGTGTCCTCGTTGATGTAAGGTTAATGAATCTACTTTACATATTTTCTATACATGTGAGTATGCGAAGGAGGTGTGGAATATGGTTCCAGTTGAGGCCATTCGCCCTCCTCTTCTGTTAAGTGTGACTGGACTTCTTTTATGTCTAGTAAGTATTACTCGTCAGCCATCTTTACCGCAACATAAATATTTCTTCGTTTTTTTGCTCTGGAGATTATGGAAGTCCAAAAATTCATTGGTTTTTGACCAAGAATCACAATCAATTGACACATTAATTCAACTGCCATCTCAAGACACAGTCTAATGTAGGGCCGGTCTTGGGCCAAGCCCAGTAAGACATTTGTCTTTGACCCTCAGTTTTTTATTTTATTTTACATAGGTTTTTAGATTTTATAGGGCCCCAAATCTTTTATAAAAAATAATATTGGCCCAAATAATAAAAATATGAAATATTAGACTAAATTCTTTTTATCAGAGAACTCCATTGATTAAACAAGGTTTCATCCATATTGATATGAAGGTTCAACACTTGCTTAATGAAGATGGAAAGTCCTGGAATGTTGACCACCTGAACCATTGGTTCTATCACAAGGATGTTCAAGATATTCTTAAGATCCAGCCAGCTCATCAAAGAGATGATTACTGGGTATGGTTTGACTCTCCTTATGGTGCATATTCTGTCAAAACGGGTTATGCTCTTGCTGCATCATTCTCTTTTAAAGAGGAAATTGAAAAGGCTATCACTCAACCTTCTCTCAATGTGATGAAAAAAAATCTATGGGGAATCAAGACAGTCTCCAAAATTAAACACTTCCTATGGAAAGTCTTGAATGGAGCTATTGCAGTTGGTCCCAATCTAACCAAAAGAGGCATAAGATTAGATGAAATGTGTCAGGCTTGTGGCAATGAAAAAGAGACAGTCACTCACATGCTTTTCACTTGCCCTATTTCTCGACAAATATGGGCCTTATCAGGCTTTCCCCACCCTAAGGGGGTTTCGATGAACAATATGTTTTCCCAAAGGCTTCAAAGAATGAGAGTTGACCTAAGGAGAATAGGATCATCTTCCCATGGGTTTGTTGGTTCATCTGGAAACATAGGAACCCACCTCTCTTTGGGGATCACCCTTTATCTCTTCTTCAAAAAGTATCTCAGATTAAAGAGGAAACTAAAGCGTGGCATTCAGCCCAAGATGTTCAAGACGAGCCCAATCAAAATATTAGAACTCAAAAGATTAAGAGGTGGATCTTTTGGCAACGCCCACCAAGATTCTGGCTCAAATGCAACATAGGAATCGCCTTCAACAGTTCTAAAACTCTAGGAGGTGCGGCGTGGGTATTAAGGGACAGTGATGGGAAATTAATTCTTCATGGAAGAAGAGCTTTCTCAAATATGGTATCAAAAATCAGGTTTTTGGGAGCTCTATGCCGTGGGCTAAAGAAAGTATGTCCTCCCTTCACTACAATAACATTATTTTTGCTTCGGATTGCACAATCATGATGTCAGCCTTACAATCTTCAGCTCTCTGGCCTTTGTACTTCGGTTCCACTGATTCAGTCTGCAAGGCTTTAAAGCTTCTTAACTCTTGGTCTCTAGCTAAAGAGTGCCCTCACACTAATAGATGTTCGAGTCTTATCGCAAGGAATGTTATAAGGGACAATCGCTTGGGATCTTATATCGCAAATGGTTACCCGGAATGGCTCCATGGCGTGTTCATCGCTGAGACTTGCTCCTCTCTTAGTTAGCTCTATTTTTTGGGCTTCTGTTTCTTTTGCTGCAGATCATCTGTATAACATCATCTTTATCTAATATATTTACAGCGTTAAAAAAAAAGTGGTAACTTTTGCAAAGTTCTTTTTTTTCTTGTGGAAAAGTTTTTTTTAATAAAAACTTTAGCAAAGAATTTCGAGATTTCAACTGGTTTCTTATATGCAAAACTTCCTACAAAATTTTAACCAATTAGAGAACTAACATTTGGTTGATTTTTTTGGGTGTGAAACGGGAGATTTAACTTTATTAAACTAAAACGGTAACACATGTCAAACTAAAACAAGCCTTGACGAACCAAAACCCAACTTATCCTCTCGTAAAATAGAGGAAATGATATCCGGACTAATATCTAAAGAATGAAAATCTAAAGGTAAATAAAAAGAAAAAGCATAGTTAGCTAATCCATCGGCAAGACGATTAGTCTCCCTGTAAAAATGTGAAATACCGACTAGCCATAACATAAACGTACTAGGAAAAATAGACGGTGAAAGTCCCCTATGCCTGTCTTGAGAAAACCCACCACAGTCTCTAAATCCACCTCCAATTCTAACTGACGGTTCCCGAGTTCCCAAGCAATATAAAGTCTATAATAAACACTTCAAAGTTCAGCCAAAAGAGCTGAACACACCGATATTCAAAGCAAAAGTATTGCCATTTCCCTTCTGAATCTTGGATAACTCCACCTGCTTTGGCTAACCCTGGATTGCCGTATTAATTGTCGTCCATCCTATCATCGACATCTTCCAGGAGACCAACTCATCTCGACGATGAACTTGTGATTCTCCCGTATGCAGATATCGAAATGCATTCCACACCTCATTTGACTTGTCTTCTTTGACAAATTGTGTTCAATCTCTACATTTAATATGCTCGCCAAAAACTCGACTGCAACACCATTTCCAACTCCACCATAGTGTCATCGCAAATACGGTAGGCCAAGCTCCATCATGGATTAATGTTCTGTTGCTCATGTTGCCGTAAATCCAACTCGGCAAATCGACTTCAAAAAATCTGGATTAATGTTCTGTTGCTCATGTTGCCGTAAATCCAACTCGGCAAATCGACTTCAAAAAATCATCTCCAACGCTGTAGAGGGACTAGCTTTCTCCAAATACCTTCAACAGATGGGCAGTCCCTTAGAACATGCAAGATTGTTTCTTTCCTTGTACGACATACTTGACAAATCCCTAACTAACATAGTCGTCTTCTATATCGCTCCATATTCGTCATAAAGCATTGATTAACAACAAGCCATATAAAATACTTCACCCTTTCAGTTGCTACTACAGCCCATATACGTCGGAACAAGGCCGTCGTATCCTGCTTAGCTTCCGCAATGCGAGTAAGGAATTTATATGCCGATCTCACCGTAAAGACTCCATTAGAAGTCTCACACCACGCAACCGTTCTATAGCTCCGGTAACTTCGTCGGGAACAAAAGCCGAGAGTTGTAACTTAGTATGCAAGTCAATATATGGATCAATGAGAGCCCACTTCTGGTTGATTGCGACTCTGTTTTAATTTTCTTTTTAATTTTTCAAATCCAAAGATGAAACTCCACACTCATAAATTTAGAATTACACCAAATATCCAAAAAACATTAAAACTAAAATAGACAATTGTACCAAATAAAAACTAAGCACACAAAGAAATAAAACCACTCGCATGATTTTCTTAACCTTATTAATAACTTTCAAGCTAAAGTAATAACGTAAAAAACAAATCCCTTTTTTTATACACCCACCCAATAGTCTTTGCAAGCAAAATATCAAAAAAGCTTAATCTTTTTGCACACAAACGTGCCCTACCTTATCATGATCATGAAACACAACCTGCATAAGTTTTCAGATACCAAAAATAATGTTATAATGCTAAGAGGTTAGAGTAAAATGTAATGAGGACTGTTCTTACCTGTTAACTAACTACTCGCTTCCGAGGTTATCGTAACTGAAACCTTCAGATATGGTCTCCAATCTCTTGTTGTCTCCTGCATAAACAACAAGAGACATTGAATCATCTTAGCTTATATAACAGATACTTTGTTCTTCATTCCTTTTTGAAACAGTCTCAAAGTTCTCACCTTGATAATCTCCCCTGTCTCGAGAGTCAAGGAAATTTTCAGCATCTTGGCCAAGGAAGGGTGATCTATCGTAGCTCTCCAGAATCTCTGAAATTCAAATAGAAAACTTAAAGTTACAAACAGTGAATCATAGCTCTTATTCTAGCAAACCACCAAGAGTTATATGCATATTAAGACGAACAAACAACGAGAGATAACGGAGTAGATGAGATAGAGAAATACCTGAGCTCTGGGAAAAGTCAGCTGTGAGATCAGAGAGGCTGAAGTTCCTAGGAATTTGACCTAAGAACCCAAATGTAGAAGCTTCTCCATCAAGAAGTGGCTCACCGAGCGATTGGTTGTTGGATTCGTTACTGAAAGATGGAATCGAAGTATCTCCAACTGTGGAATGTCCATCGAGGCCATTTCGTTCACCACCATACATGTATGAAGCAGGATTTGTATAGACAGTTTCAGACTTAATCATTCCTCCATTCAATCCTTGCATCATAGGCATGTTTGTGGTTTGTGATGAGAGCATATTTGGAGAAGCATCAACTCTCCTAGCATGAGTTGATATGTTCACAGAAGAGGGCACGTTCGTATTGAGCATTGAAGAGCCGTTGAGGTACGCTTGCGACAGACCAGAAGCCATAGGATAATGTGCAGATTCAGACTTCAAAGATTGGTCACTCTGCCCAGGGGAATAGAATACTTGCTTGTGATTCACTGTTAAACGAACTGATGTTAGTTACATAGATCACCCATACTTCCCTTCAATATCCAACCAGTCGAAGATAATAATTAATCACAAATGAAGAGAAGATTATTTATCGGTTGGTAGCTGCGACTTTTTAAAAAACTAATCAAAATGTCATGGAAGGAAAGTGTGATTCAAGATGTGTTGGTGCGCATATATCTTGATTCATTCTAAGAGCCAATAATTACGTACTAAGCATATAACATTTCTTCCTAGAGGCAGATTCATGCAGAGTTGGCGATGTATTTCTATAACGTATGAATGAAAAAGGAAACCATGGAAACAACCAAGGGGAAAGTGGAAGCCACAAAGACAGACAAAGCATGTGAGGACTGTTTCCTACAATTCTTAGTACATAAATTACACAGTAAGATATAACATAGTTACCTAAAATCTATCTCGCTCAAAACAAAACTTACTTGATTGAATATGAGAACCATTCGTAGTTTGAATGGGAGCAACACCAGTTGGATGCAACTGACGCATGTGCTGAACCTGCTGTTCAAGCAACTTGTTGAATTCCATTATCTGGTGTTTCACCATGAGCCTAAGATAGTAAGCCTTGAAAAATTCTCGATTCTCCTCTTCAAGCTTCTGCCAAACTGTAAACCAAAAAGGAAAATACGCTACAATAAGTTCATGTGTCAGCACAGTTTTCTGCTTCTTATGAGTTCTCATTTCTAAGATTTTTCTAACTGGATTATGACTATTAAGACCTTTTCAAGTGTGGACTGAACCAATTTGTACTGATAATTTCGGCTTTTAATCACAACAAAATCGTTTACAAGTGATTTTGGCAATCAATTTCCTAAACTGGTATAAGGATATGTTTATGCCTTTTAAAAAGTAAGAAATCCAGGGAAACAAAATATCCATCAATGAACAAGGATTAGTGGATTACATAATCAGATGCTAATTTATTTAAGAAAACAGAATACTGCAATGGCTACCTAGTTCTGTGAACCCAGGCTCGATTTTAGCCTGCTCCAGTAAAGTTTCCACAACTTCTTTCTGATTCATGTAAAGTTGCAGGCATCGTTCAATAAGGTTTTGAACCTGAAACAGGATAATTAAAAGTCAATAGTAAGTTTACTTGCCTTCAGGTTGGGCAAGATAGTTGGAATACAAAATAGATATACTATAGTCTTGATGTTTAAAGTAAGGGCAAATAAGTATAACTATCAAAATTGAAATTCGGATTGACAATTGCAAGTAACTTAACACCCTTCATTTGTTTTAATTACCAGTTGAATATCTTGACGTGAAACCCTTCTCACTGTTCCACTTGACATCTCCGAGAAATTTGACCTTGTTCCTGTTAAGAAGAAGCTTAGGATATGAACTTTTCCTATGTGAGAAATCAAGTTAAAACAGTAAATACCGAAAAATATATACAGCATTAAAGATATTATCTCCTACTATCATCAATGACAAAAAACTAGATTCTTACTCACATCTAAACTCCGAGTATTAACAAAAAAATTCAGAGCGAGAGCTCAGAGAAACTTTTACTTTACTTGAAAAGGCAAATTATGTCTAGCATCAAACTAATACCATCTTTTCATAATACCATAGAGTCTATTTGATTCAATCAAAGACTTAAACAAACATATCTTCATAAATCCAACAGAAACAATACAAAAACAGATTTCTATTTCCAAACAGACTCTATGCAACATGAGCTCCGGAGAGGTAAACCCTAAAGCAATTAAAAAGAAAAAAAAATGCAACCCTTCCAGCTAATTTCCTCAAAAACGATATCGAAATCAAAAATTTATCGTTTGTAAACAAATATCAGATGAAATGATTGTGATTTCTCGAGGTTTTAGAGCCAAAACCCCAAAAACAGAAGCAAGTATTCAAAATGAATCAGCCAAACATGGATTCACAAATATGAAGCAAAGCAAATTGATAATCCTAACAGTTTCAATCGATTTCTTCTTCAAAAACAAACAGGTGAAGAGAATCAAATTCGATTTGCTAAAAGATTCGAGAAGAAATCATGGAGAAAGAGAAGAGGAACCTAACCTCACTTTGATCGTGGATCAATCCTTTACTCTTTTTTCCATTTTCTTGATTTATATATAAATAATTAATATCAGGCTTAAAGGCATAAAAAGATGACACGTGTAAAATGTGTGGCAGTGGTGGATCCCATATAATTTATCTGATCTTCTTATTCATGGTCAATTTTTCATTTGGTAAAAAAAGTTAAAAAGAAGATAAAATAAAATACGGAAATTTATATATATATATATATATATATATAAATTAAAATTAAAATTAAAATTACTCACAATAAATGTAGTTTTAAAAAAGAAGATATATATATTAAAATTACTCACAATAAATGTAGTTTTAAAAAAAATATTTTTGTTTTAAAATAATTGTAAAATTTATTGCATTTGTATATTTTGTGATTCTTTATATTCTATAAAATAATTTATTATTAATTAGTTTGTTTTGGAATACATTTTTTATTTTAGAAAAATTAAAATTTAATAACTTTTTAATATTTATTTAGAAACTTTAAACTATATATATTATGAAACAGAAATATTTTTCAAAAAAAATAATACCTATACTTTCAAAACTAAATTTTAAATACTAATTCGTGAACTAAACTATTAACATTTTAAAATATAAACTCTTTATAATATTTTACAGAAATTCTCGTAACTATAATTTTCACATAAATTCTTTAAAAAGCCAAGCCAAAAAAATTAAAATATAGTAGAGAGTCTTGCATATTTTATTTAGATATATTTCAAAATGTGATATCTTACTTATATAAGATCATCGATACTAAATATCTTAACAAAATATACTAATATGCAAGATTTGTAAATAAAATAAGTAGTTCAAAAGATTAATTAAATTATATAAATACGTAATTTTGATTAAGCCACCACCGTAAATAGATTGGTGGACAAAATTATTTAACAATGAAACACAATTGATAGATCTGTTTATAAGTAAATTAAGAAGATTCGATGATTCAAACATGAATATTCTCCAAAAACATTAACTTAATCAAACCATAATCCATTGTTCTTAAGTAACAAGAACAAACAAATACAAGAACTTGATTATCTTTAGTCACGCTTCTTCAACCCAAACCTTCCACTTGGGATTCGACTAAGAAAACCAGAATCAAGCTTCTTGTAATTACTATGAAACTTCATAAGCAGAGAATCAATAAAACCATCAACTTCATCTTCATATCTCTCATACAGAACAGGTAATGTATGAGCACCAACAAAACCTTCACACACACAAAAATGCATCCCTTTTTAATTTCTTATAAATTCATGAAAATTTCGTAACAATACCACTTTTCTACTCTACTTTGTGTCCCAAAAATACCAAATTATCACTTATTTCAAAAATATTCACAAAAATATCATCACACAAACTTCAAATTTAAAAACTGAATCCCAATACTTAAACCTAATCCAAACCCCAAGTTTAAAATTTTGACTCTTAAATTTTGAGTGACCAAAAAACACTTAAATTTTAGAGGAATTCCTTCAAATACCACTAAATGAAGTTTAAATTTCAAGAATATCACACACTTCCAAAAGTTACAAAAATATCAGTCTTCCAAAACTTGCAAAAAAACCACACTCCCGAATGTTCAAAAAATACTACAAATAAAAAGTGAATTTTAAGGATTTAAAATTTTGTGTTTGGTTTCACTAAATAAAGGAAAGAGATTAGTTTTGAAGGAGATAGAGTTTGGTTTTGGGATTTAAATTATAAATTCTAAAGTTATTACAGATTTAAATTATTTTGGGAAAAAAACCATTTTTGTGGTATTTTTGGAACTTGTAGGAGTGTGTGATATTTTTGGAATAAACCTAATTTTTTGTAGTATTTTTGAAAATTTCCATAAATTTTAATGTTATGTATGTGGTTTTTTGAAAAAAAGATGAAAGTGATACTTTTAGACTAATTGGAAGAGTGATAATTTTGGAACCTAAACTTATTTTGTGGAAATATTCTAAAATTCAATTCATAATCTTTTTAAAGAAGTACTCACCAATATAGAGAACAGTTAGGAAATTGCAACAGCTTCCAATGATTGCAGCTAACCATAATCCAGTTACAGCCTGAATATAAATGTTATATAGATTGATTAAAGTTCTACTTAACCAATATTGCTAATAAATTATGCAGAAGATGAAACAAAGTACTGACCATGAGGAATTGTTTCAGATTTCCTCTACAAGACAAATCTTGAAGATAAAGCAAACCGCGGTTAATCTCTGTTCCAATGGTCACACCAACATCTGCAAAGAAATCTTTTGGAAGAACAAGACGAGGCACTCTAGATTGTGACCTGTTTTAAGGACAATTACACAAAGAACTATGTTAAGATTGCAATCAAAAGTACTCAAGAATGTAACAATAAGAGCCTCTAAAAAGCCAACTTTACCGGTTTACAAAGCCTGAGAAATTACACCAAATGAATTGTCCAATCATACCAAGTAAGAGTGCATAACAAATAAGAGATAGAAAATGGAAGTTGATCCATTCAAAAAGCACCCAAATTGCAGTAGCTCCCGTTAGAAACCCTGCAGAGATCTTCTTGTTTCTCCATAACAACACATCAGCAGCTGAAAAAGAATCATCTCAAAGTTGAATCAGAACAATACCAAAACCAAATTTGACTTCTGTGTGTGTGTGGATTCTTACATTTGCCACCGCCTAAGACATGATGAATTGGCTTTTGACGACCAAACATACGGTTAAACTGAGAAGTGACTGTATCTTCTTGTTCAAAGAAAGAACTGTGTTTGCTCTTCTGAATTGTCTCTTGAAAATTATCAACCAAATCGTTGATAGCATCCTCTACAATATTCTTCTCAGGCATGATTCTGAAACACAATAATCAAATCTGAGATTCTCTCTAACTTAGTCAATACAAAGTCAAACAGAATTATCAAACCCCTTACTTTAAAATTAGATTAAAAAATCGAATCTTTTTAATCGTTTCTTCATACCAAACACAACCCACAAGCTGAATCTTAAACCCAAAACTCAAAAACCTTTCCTTTAATGTTCTTTAGTCAGTTTGTTGGTGTTAATTACAGTGATTGAAACCCAGATCTTACTATTTGGTGAGGAAGACAAGAACTATCAAACCCAGAAACTAAAGAGCAGAAGAATGAACCTGGAGGTATTGGAGAAAGAAGAAGATGGTTTTTTTGTGAATTTCACACAAAAAGTTCTCTTTTTTTTTGAAGATTCTCAAAGATGAATTTACAAAAGAAGATGTGAGAGGGTGATAATGAAAAGCAAGTGATGGGATTGGTTGTGTAGAGTAATTAAAATTGGATGTTATCTTTTTTTGAAGTTGGAGAGAAAAATGTGGTCAATTTGGAGTTTAGTGTGTCTCATCTTCCCACGTGCTATTCATGCCAATGCAGATCTTCTTGACTTTAAAAAGTCTCTTGACTTAATTAAAAAAAAACTAATGGAGCTAATTTAGTACGTTTATTTGACTAGAATATTCTTTTAGGTAAAATTAATTGACACAATCATTCAAATATTATTAGAAGAAAAATTATATTATAATATACTCCTTCCATTTTTAATTATAAAATGTTTTGAATTTTTCATACATGTTAAAAAAACCACAATTATTATTATTCATAAATATTTTTTTTTTAAATATACAATTTTTATAATTTTAAATCAATAATATTTTATTAAAATTATAAATTCTCAATTAATGTATTTTGAAATTTGTAATTTACAATTAAAACTATTGAAATATGAGAAAATTGTCTATTTAAAAAAAATTTCTCTAAAACATTTTATCTATAAAAATAGAGGGAGTATAATATAGTAAGAAAGTAATTGTTATAAGATTAGTTTTTTATTTTATTTTTTTGGATATATAGGTTGAGTTTGAGTCAAGGTCTTAATTTTTTAAAAAATTTGAGACCAACCGTTGTTAATACATTGTTTAAAGCGTAAAATATTTGTTTATCATGAATCGAAATCACTAGTTATTCCGTGAATAAAATGTTGTTTAATATATATTTTATTGAATATACCATATATTGGTTTGTAATTTTTTAAATGTAAAGTTTGCTAGTTTTGAAATAATTATTGAGTTTGAAAAGTCATATTGCATATATAAATAGTAAATACCATAATATAGATGGTAGATAACTCTAAAACAATACTATTGTTGAATTAAAAAGTTATATTTCTGTTTATAAAAAAAATTATATTTTGTTGTTAAATGGAAAGAGTTTTTTTAAAAGGTTTATATGAAATTTTTAATATGGTAGACTTTTAGAGAAGACATGCTTTTTGTTATGATTAAAGTGGATTTGAGAAGTTAAGACTGATGAATGATATTATATAATTCTTTTCCCTTTGTCTTCAAACATTTGAATTTTTTTTTTTTTCAATTTGTGGTATTCCATACGGATTTTTCTCTCTAATTGTTCCATTTTTATTAGATGTCTCGGAAAAATAACTTGATTATACATTCCAATCCTTGAAAAACTCTTCATATTTTTCAAGAAAATACCTTATTTTACTGTTAATTTTTTTTCACCGTTTTGGACTTAATTTCTTTTGTATCAAGAATGAATTCGGACCTTCGGTCTTAGTCCTATCCCGGCCCATGCCAACAGTGCTGATACCCATAACGAGACGCAACATTTGGTCCATAAAAAATGTTATTCTAAACCCAATCCAAATTTTTGTGTCCTTTTAGTTATATTAAAAAAACATATGGGCCATTTTGATCACAAACAAATTTTTAAGAAATTAGTTGGACCTTAATCCATGACTTATGTGGATTATGTCATAGGCCGGATTTGTCGGGACGTAAAACACATGTTCCAAGCAAGGACTTAAAATGACGACTTTGAAAATTACTCTCATCAGTCTTTACTACTAAACTACCACCGCTTGGTAAATTTTCATATTACAAAAACACATAAAAAAGTTCGAAAAAACCAAATAGAAATGGTTTTTGTTCTCAATTCAGTTTCTTTGATCACAAAGATAGTTTTAATACATCAATTAAACAATACAAGCAATAAATTTGGATTTCGGAGAACGTATAGATTGCACAATCACAAAAAGACTTTCAAGAAGAATATTACCTTTTTATCTTCCTTGTAATCCTTAGTCTTATCTTCTTCCCATCCATAAGTATGTTGGTTTTTCATACGTTAAGGGATTTATAGTGGTACTTGTGGTTTTTAAATATGATAATTTAATTATGGAGTTCTTTTTGTGTGGTTTAAAGTAGAGTTATTTAAGACTTTCAATCTTTTACGAAGTGTACAAAACTATATAATACTCCCTCCGATTTGAAATAGATGTCGTTTTAGAATTTTGCACTCGGATTAATAAATCTCTTTTTTCCACAAAAACATCATTAAACATAACTAAACCAACCAATAGAAAAAAATATTACATTATCCTATTGGTCTAAATGTCAAACAACATTTAATTTTTCCATTGAAATCCGAGAACGACATCTATTTTAAAACAAAAAACTAATCCTAAAACGACATCTAATTTAAATCGGAGGGAGTATGAGATTTAGTTAAGACTTAAGAGTAACGAGAGTTTCATTTGACTTTTAACATATATTATTAAACAGCTGGCGATTATTTAATTCACAATAAATCTCGCAATTACTTTAATAGGTTCGAACATGCGTCTCACGCTATGCATGAAATAATTTGATTTTTTTTTTGTAGTGTGATGTGAATGTTCAGAAGAAGGGTGGAGTTAGTAGCACACTGAGTATGAGAAGTGCAATATGTTACATTGCACCTGAATGTGGCGGTGGAGGTGTGTTATCTGAGAAATGAGATTCTATAGTTTTGGAGTTCTGCTTTTGGTTCTTGTCTTAGGGAGACGGTCTTTGCAGGTAACTGCATCGCCTATATCGGAGTTTGAAAGGGATAATTTGATATCATGGGCTAAGCAATTGGCTTCCAATGATAAAATTTTAGAGTTAGTTGATAAATCTGCATTCTTTAGAGAAAGAACAAGCAATTCTTTGTATTACTATTGCATTGTTATGTCTGCAAAGATCTCTGGTTAAAAGACCAACTATGAAGGAGATTGTTGAGATGCTTTCGGGTGCGGCTCAGCCACCACATTTGCCATTTTAGTTTTCACCCTCGCTCGCCTATGGGTTTTCCGTTCACGTGAAGGAAGAAAGCACGATGAAGTTCGGGTTTGGTTTTATGCTCAGTCAATTGTGAATTTGTCCAGTTTAAAATTCTAAACCAGTTATCGTAAACTGAGTGTAAAAATATAATAAAAATGTGTGTTTGTTGTTAACCGCACATGATAAATTAGAGTTTAATCCGATGATATTGTTTTTGTTACATTTTTATAAGTTTGGTGGGTCAATGCAAGGATGACTGAGTTGTAATATAGCGAAAGAGGAAGAATAAGAGAGGTAGGCCTCGAGAGGAGATGATTGACCACCATTGTTTTGTTGGTGAGAAATGAGGTCTTCTCCACAGCACCAAATTGAGGTCCTATCCACAGCAAGCATATATTTTAAGCTCAGCTTATGTCCTTCGTTTTGGATCCCATGTAGGTCATCGTTTTGTACATCACGTACAATTTCTCTGGCTGATGACATACACACATATTTTTGTGCAAGAATTTCTATATAAACATTGTGAAGGTTGTTAGCTACATATTTTCTTGGTTTTCAGTTTAAGATCTTTAATTTAACTTGGGGAATGCAACATGGCTTTTCTGGTGAAGATAAGAACTAAAAAAATCATATTCCCACCTGACAAGGTATTATTTTCCCATGTTGGCGTGGGCATTTCGCATTTGTATTTAAGTTTTTATAAACTATAGCATTAAAATTAGATAACTGGTTTCTAAGAATTTAACGACAATCTCCCAAACCTGATTCACTGTGAAAATTATCCAGGTTTGCTCTTTAGCCGTTCTGATTTTGGAAAAGCATTTATGAATAATGTAAAATGTAAAATTTATGAGCTTCTAAGATTCTCCCATCCATATTTTGTCTTTTTCAAACTTCATATGTTCATAAGAGTTTGACAAATTATTATGAAATAATTGGTATGATACGTGTTGAATCAAGACTTAACAAGTAGGTTTAAATCTTTGATCTTGTGGGTAAAAGTTAGGAAGAATTTCATATCTCTTTTAGGAATAATTACATGGGTATTTATAGTGAAAATATATGCTTAAAACCCTAATTACATTGATTAACCCTAATGGGCCTCGAGCTGGACGGCCCAGCTCGTCAGATCGACCCATCTGAGTCTTGCTCTTCCAAGCCCCTTTTTTCCTAGGTGTCGGCGTCAACCTGGGCCTTAAGTTGAAATGGGATTTTTGGGTAGGTGCTACACCTGGTATCAACAGTTAGTCCCCCCCCCCAGGTCGGCGATGAGTTCGTGAATCGGCGATTGATCTTTCAAGAATAAAATTTCATTTCGGCTGAAGTGCATTAAATGCTCTCGTAAGCTTTATTGAATCATTTTCGTAGGGGGAAGCTAGAAGGTCACACCTTTACAAATTCCAACGTGCACTCATTGCGCTCCTTGGTAACCGCCATTTTCCCAGGGTATAAATACCCCCTCATTTTTTCATTCTAAAACTTCACACTTCAGAATTTCCTTGCAGGTAGAATCGCTCTCCCTTCGCTCTTCTTTCTCTCTCTAGAATATTCAGCTCGGCGGTTAACTCGAATAGCTTGGTGATTTACCGATAGTAAATTATGTCCACTTCCCGTATGAATGTTGCTGAATCCTCGGCCTCTCGTGACGACATGCGTGTCGCCGACATGGAGGCAGCTTTCGAAGAACAAGCTCCCCAAGGCAATTTGGCTTCCTCATATGACAAACTAACAGGTCTCGCGCCTACGAAATGTTCGGAGAAGTAGATTCGGGACCTCGTCCGAGATTTCCCTTCCATAAATGGGATTCTGATTTTAATTCTCGAACCGCATCAACGACCCTGGGATTGTCCCTAGGGTTATGTGTGTTTGTACGAATCCTTGTTCAGAAGATGCCATATCTGGCTGCCCTTGCCGAAGCTGCTAATTTTGTACAGCGCGAGAGGAAAGATCGCAATTTCACAACTATCTGCTCCTTCGATCAGGCAAATAATAGCCCTGATGGCTCATGCCCACGAGTTCAACGTGGAGCTCGGTGTTAGGTACCTGAAGAACATGTCGTCAATCAACCCGATTGTGCAGAAGGGAACAAAGTTAAACACCGGTTTCGTGTATATCAACTTCAAGACCCAATACAAGTTGATAACCGTAGGTACATGGGACAAGATCCACGCATGGAAAAAAAATACTTCTTCCTGAAAATCGTCCCAGAATCTGTCGGCGACGTAGGAAGGATCCTGAAAAGGAAATGGGCAAAAACCTTCGGTAGATACCACCTAGGACCGCCAAGCTGACACATGTGAAATTTTAAACTGTTCCTAACTCGGCTTTTGCTTTTTGCTGCAGATCTGCACTGCAACATTGGCCCCTTTCCAGATAACTTTCTTGAAGATTGTGAAAGATTCCGAGAAGTAGGAGCCTATCACATTAGTCAATTCACTCGTGCACGCATCCAACATAGCATTCCATTCATCAACGCTGGTAAGGGTATAAAGCAATTTGCCATTCTAGTAGCACGTTGATCCGTCTAACTGTGACTTGCTCTTTGTGCAGGTGGCTGGGACCTATATGTTTGTCCTGTTAAGAAAGCTAAAAGGATGGGTCGCCCACCACCAATAACAGATTACAAATCCAACCTTGAGAAGTCAGCCTCAAGTTCTAAGAGGAAGCTCGACCAAACTTATGCTTCGATAGGTTCGGGAGATTCTTGCCCTCCTCTGGTGCGAAGGAAGAGGCGCCGATCCAACTGGGATCAAAATTCTCGCGAGGTACTTGTGATTGATGAAGCTAAAGAGCCGAACACGACTGTTGTTCCTCCTGAGCAGCAAAGTGCTGCCGAACAGGTCCCTGATGGGGGACAAATAGTGAATGCTGGTGTTTCCACTAGGGAACACCAACAAGAGGAGAATATTACAGAGGAGCAGCTAGAAGCGCCTCCTGAAGAAGCTCGTACTGCCGACTTTTTCGTTGCGCCACCGGCTCCTCCTAGTGGAACTCCAACAACCTCCCAGATCTTGGGAGAAATGACCAGGAGCGTGGAACCCCTAGATCCTAGTCTAGAGACATTTTCTGAGGAGCTTCCGAACCTTCTTAGAGCAAGTGGTGATGATGAGGATTGAGCAGGTGGTGATGATGAGGACAGAGCAGGTGGTGATGATGATGATGAGGAGAAGGAAGAGGAGGATGAAGCTGCCGGTCTTGAGAACGTGGAGGGAGGGAGCTCCCAAACTGAAAGGTAGGACAACTCGCGAAGAAGTTGGACTTTCTCGTTCCAGCCTAGGGGCTCGCCGTTTGTGCAGGATAAGCAAGCGTGCGCTGGGTTGGTGAATCGCCTCGGGGCCAACAGTCTGATCATTCCTACCGTGGATCAGCTGTTGGCACCCGAAATTTATGAAACATTGTCTCGGCAGGTCTGCCAGGTACGCTTGCATCTTCATTTTTTCTCCTATTGGAATTGTGTAAAGTGTTAACTCGGCGAATGAATGGTGGCAGACTTTGGCGACGACCAATGAGCTCGTCCCTTTTTACGAAAATAAACTCCGGTCTATGGCCGGAGATGAGGATAAGCTGGAGGAGCTGTCGAAGCTGGTCGATAGGTACAAGCAACGCCTTGCCAAAGAGCAACTGAAGCTGACAAACAGGAGGAGGTGGTCAAACAACTAACAACACAGGTAGCTACCCTGAAGAAAATGCTAAGTGAGACTGTGGCATCTGCCACCAATGACCTTGCTGCTTTGAGGGGTGAGCTAAACGACACCTATGTTATTGCCGTGATGGAGCTCCTCAATCAGCAAGTGATCCAAGAACAGACAGGTGTCAACTTCTTTGAGCTGCGAGAGGCCTACCTTGCTCTCGTGAAGTTGCATGAGGGCGAGATGAAAAGGCTCCGACTCTCTTTACTCTCACAAGTCACGCTAGCACGGCGAGAGACTCAGGTTGAGTGTGCAACTAAGTTTGAGAAGCTTTGGCAGCACGTAGAGGACCGGAACAAGGTTGATCCCATCATCCAGGAGTACGCCCAGGCTAAGGGAACTTTGGACTGTGTGCAGTTCATAGTTGAAGAGGGTGGTGCTGTGCCACCTGAGATTATGGCGAAGCTTGAGGCGGATGTGGCGAGGCTCAAGGGGCAGTACGACGCTATTGACATAACAGATGTTACGCCCGAGGACTTCAAATTCCGACCTCTGTTCAACAAACATGGTTCGAATTTGATCCAATCTGTTCCAGGGAGTTTGGAAGCTTCTGCTGCGGTTCTTCCCGCTACTCCGTCAACTATGAGGGGCTAGCTGTTCCTTTGGAGCAGCTTTCACAGTTTTCTTAGGATTAGGGTCGGCCTGTCTTGTACCTCTTGTGTTCCTTTGGGGTAGCTATCGTGTTTTTTTAGGATTTGGGTCTGCCTTGTGTGTCAGCATTTTGCTTTTATTTTCAAAGAATATATGTTTCCAGATTTGCACATATGTTAGGTCGTTGTTAAGTTTTTTACAAATCTTGTAAGACTTATCTTTTGATAATGTGAATAGAGCTCGAGCTCGGCGTATTTTGTGTAATACTTTGTTCAACAATTTATGGTTTTGATAAGCACGTTGGCTAATAAGAAAAAACTTTGATTTCATATTGCTTGTTTAATTCGGAGTTCGGTTGTTCACTTTGAAATTTGTTTAGAATATGTAGATGCTATAATTGGATATTTCTCTAATTCTTATGGGAACTGAATAACCACTCGATCAGAAGCCCGAAGGAGACGACCTGCAGATCGTCCCTTTTGACAAATGATCTATGGATGAAAACTGTAGTTTCACCGATACTCTCGGTTGGAGTACGCGAGTTGGAACTCGGCTTTTAGGGTGAGACTTATGCTCAGACGTTGTAACTTCGCACACGTCCAGTACTCGACTTTAGGAGTACGCGAGTCAGAGCTCGACATTTGTTTTAAATAAAGACTTTAGCTCAAACTTTGTAACTTTGCACGTGTTTAGTTTTCATCTTTAGGAGTACGCAAAGCGGACCTCAGGTGTATTGAAGGTCTTTAGAGCCAAGACAAGAAAACTTCAATCTCTCCGACATCCCCGTCTTTGCACAGGGTATGTGCGAGTTACAACTCGGCTTTAGTTTGTTGTTTTTTAGGGGTTTGCAAAGGTGCAGTTGGTACAACTGTTTATGCGAATATTGTAAAAGATGCCGAGATTGACTCAGAGATCGATGTATGGTTGGGAAAAAATAATTTTATTAAGTGAAATAGCTGCATCCAGTGGGTTGCCTACGTACCCTGAAAACAAGGATCAAGTCAGGTCGTAGTTCACGGTACAAAGGAACCTAAGAATAAGATCTCTTAAGTTTGGTGGCGTTCCAAGAGTTCGGGATCGGTGTTCCGTCTGTAGATTTCAGCTCGTATACTCATGGTTTGACTATCTTGGACACTTCATGTGGGCCTTCCCACCGAGCTCCCAGTTTACCAGCATTCTCTTTGGAAATATTTGCGTAGGTCATTCGTAAGACCAAGTCCCCTTCTTCAAATCGTCTTTGCTTGACACCTTTGTTATAGTATCATTTTGTAGTTTGCTGATAGACATGTATCCGATAGAGTGCTCTGTCTTAGACCTCCTCAACATCGTCAAGTGAGTCGAGGAGCATGGCATCATTAACGGCTTTGCTTTTTGGCAACATTTTTCGGCGTAAACTGAATACAACTGCTTTGGATGGCGCTAAGGCTTCGATCCCATGGGCAAAGGAGAACGACGTCTGATTGGTAGACTGCTGAGGTGTAGTTCGGTAGGACCACAGGACACCATCTAGCTCGTCTACCTAACATCCCTTTTTGGAATCGAGTCTTTTCTTTAGTCCGTCGACTATAGATTTGTTAATGGCCTCGGCCTGTCCATTTTCCTGCGGGTACCTCGGCGTGGAATGGTTCAGCTGAATATTCAACCTGTAATATTCGACTATAGATTTGTCAAGGTTGTGGCTGGTTTTCCATCCACCTGTCGCAGAAAGCATGTACTATTTTTGCACAGAAGTTAGTGCTGTTATCCGTCATGATTTCGTACGGGATGCCATGTCTGCATATTATGTTCTTCCAGATGAAGTTATGTACCTGTTTTGCTTTGACAGCTGTATAAGATTCGGCTTCGAACCACTTGGTGAAGTAGTCAGTCATTACCAGCAGGAATTTGTGCATGTTTGTTCCAACTGGAAAAGGTCCGACGACATCCATCCCCCACTTCATGAATGGAGAGGGGTTTGCTGATGCATTTAATGGTTTGGTGGGTGCGTGGTTAGCTGGTTCGTGTCGTTGGCGCATTTCGCATTGTTTGGAAAACTCTTAGCTATCATGCAACATCGTTGGCCAGTAGTGTCCGTGCTTCTTTATACGTAACGCCAGGTAGTATCCGCTAGAGTGACTTCCACCCACTCCTTCGTGAAGTTCGGCAAGTACCTTTTGCACATCGTCCCCAATAATGCACCGTAGTAGGATTCCAGACGCGGACCATTTGTAGAGTTTCCCATCTACGACAGTATATCTTGCTGCCTTGACTCGGAGTCGCCGTGCTGCCCATTTATATTCGGGCACCGTTCCTGTAAGAATATGTTCATTTATCTCGGCTCGCCAGTTAGGTGGGTTCTGTTGGTCTTGTTCTCGTTCGAAAAGGAGTTGTGAAAGAACCACCGTAAAATCTGTAAAAATAATAAAACAGTTAAAAGTTTGATTGGCTAAAAACACGATATAGAGACCGTTAAAAGTTTTTAAAGTCTTTGCAACAAAAAAAAGTGAATGCACCAATGAGCTCCCAAAGCTTTAAAACCAAATAATTATTTTATCAAAACAATTATTTTTTTCTTTTACCCAAAAAGTTTTAACTCAACCAGAGCATCTACGACTTAATTTGCTTGGATTAGATAAAATTGATGGGTTTTCCTGATTATCGCCGTTAAACATAACTCAACGATAACCGTGAATCCAGACATTCTGCATAGTAAATAGTAAGGCCTGTAATTCTGCTTGAAGTGGTGAGGAAACCCGATAACCTTTGGCTTGACCAGAACTTAAATATCTTCCCACATCATCCCGTAATACCCAACCTGCCAAAGATTGATGATGACCTTCATACCCACCATCATAGTTTCACTTTATCCATTTAGTGATCGATACTTTCCATCGAGTATGGGAGAGATTCATAGGGTTCAAATCATGCCTACTATTCAGATATGAAATAACATTACCCGAATTAGAATTCCATTCATTGGCTACTTCCACGGCTAATTTAAAATTTTTCCGTCAAGGATCTGTAGTATGCTGGAAAACTAGTTGATTTCTACATTTTCATAGGTGCCAACATATCCAAAATGGCATTTGAGCTTGTGTAGGATTGCTAATATTATCCTCAAAATACTTAATCATCCACCAAACTCAATCAGAAATGGTCCCTGACATATTCAAATATATAGAAACATCAATAGAACTATGTAACCAACATGACGTGCATATGGGCAAGTAAATAATATATGTTCAATTGTTTCATCATCTCCACATCTTTGGTAGTTTCATGATTGGGCTACCTTTCGAAGTTCGGCTCGTGTAGCAACAAGAGAAGACATTGCACGCCATATGAACATTTTGATACGTGGTAGAGCTTGTAGTTTCCATAGTTTTGATTTGATGGTATTATCACAAGGAAGAGGAGCCACAATAGTGGGAACAGTTTCAATATGTGATGAGCCAGATTAAGCTTCAAGTATAGAAGACTTACCAAAGTAGCGGCCCATTTCATATTTCTTTTCAATGTTTTTTGTTCAAAAATTATTTTATATAGATGTAAAGTTAAATTTTTGTTTGATAGCAATTATATATATAGTTTATATTTAGAAAAACCGATTCAAACCAATCCAAAACGTGAATTTAAAAGAAATATAAATCGTACTATTTATAGTAAAATTTATCTTATTTTGGATATGATTATCTATAAAAAGCAAAATAAAAAAATCACACCAAAACATGATATCTAAATTGAACGCCTTAAATAGTTGCCTCCGGTAAAAAAAATTATGGCTCCGCCACCGGTTTCAACCATGCAAAACTTAATATTAATATCTAGCCTACATGTTTTTTAATCTCTCCAATAATTCTATTATGTTGCCATAGTTGTTGAAAATATAGGGTTTTCAAGAGAGTTTTCTTGTTAAACTTAAAATGATCGTTACCGAAGTTTTATATGTTTGGCTAATTACACAATCTAAGATATGCTAAACATATACATTCCAAATGTGACTTGATGAATATCAAAGAATATCCTGAGATATTCCCGCTAACGGTTGTATAGAAATTACACCACAAAATGATGAAGGAAACAAAAGTTTAATCTTATCATCGTCAAGACAATCAAATCTTAATATGCTCAAAAAATGCAGTGAGTAAACCTTAATTAACATGATAATTGATCAAAGTGCAACAATCTTCTAAAATGAAGTTTCTCGAGACAAATCTGTATTAGATATCAATAGGTAAATGAAACCACACTTCTAATCGATGTTAATATGTAAAATGTGTAAAGGACATAGAAGAACCTCTGGCTGAGAAAGAGTCTTCTCTTCTCGGGCCTGCTCCAAAATCACTCAGGCCCATCAACCAGAATCATCCCCTGAAGCCCAATCGAGCTTCATCTTCTTCAACAACCTGCAAAGAGACAAAAACAGAGAATAACGTTAGGAATAACAGAAATTCAGAACTTGCAAAAGGACTACACAGCTCTCCAATTTCACTAAAGAACATATTTCAATCATTGATTGAGGAATAAGAAAACAACAGCTGGATTAGGGCAAACAATATTATTGTCTCTGTTTTGTTATAAAAGGAAATCGAGTGTAATCAAACAATGTATGCAATGAATCAATAAAATTCAGTTCTCAATATTAGATGTGATGAGAGTTTAGGATTGGAAGAAGTAATATTTACTCTCATAATTATAATGGTAGAGACATATACATATTTATAGTGAAGATCTTTCCTAAACTATGATAATTACAAATATACTAATATCTAAATAATAATTACAAAATATATTAACATTATTAATATGATATCATATGATATCTTCTAGATGATTCTTGATCATCTTATACACCCCCTTAATCTCAAGGTATAGATGAAGTGAAAATAGACGCGATGACTTGAGATTAATTAATCATGATATCGGCTAACACGTGTAAAAGCTTTTATCTTGTGCATAAGTCTTGATTGTGCTCTAGTAGATGAAAAATAGAAATTTCTTGCATGTGTGTTGAATGATAGCGAAAGGGTGGACGAACAATTTTTTTTTTTTACTAGAAGAAGCGAAACGCTTTTTTTTTTTTTTTTTGATGAATCACAAATCTGGAATTAAAACAGAAAGTTTTTTTTTTGTATCGTAAAGGGGTAAAGATATATATAAGAAGAAGCACATAGAGTTTGCAGATGAATTTTTTTTTTTTTTTTTTGGAAAAAGGAAGAAATAGAAGCACTTGGCCTAGAGAAATCTATGAAAGACATTTTTTTAGTAAGAAAAATAAAGATAAAAAACAAAAAATCAAATAAAGCGCTTAGCTTTAGAAGCTTATAGCGTAGATCCAGAGGAAAAATAACAAAAGAAAAAAAGTTACGAAAACAAAAAAAGTGACGTAGGTTTTTTTTTTTTTTTTTATAGAAGAGAAAACATAGAAAGCTTGTAAGTGATGTTGGAAAGAACAAATTAAAAAAAAATCAAAGGAAAACATCTAGTTTTCGAAGCTTATAGCTTGAATTCAGAGG